>VXBW01003693.1:364823-391771 GCA_013400375.1 Thinocorus orbignyianus
TGGAACTTGATGATCTTCAAGGTCCCTTCCAACTCTGACCATTCTATGATTCTATATATGGGTATAGCCACATATTATTTTTATTAACTTTTTGGCAACTCAGACAAACAATGAATGCTTTAGCCCCCTGGATTTTTAAGTGTATTTTACTCAGAGCGTGTATAACTCCATACTTAAAAAAATACATTAAAAAACTCAAGTTTTAAACATTTCTACCAACTCAAACCTGTGCATTTACCTTTATTTCACAAATCAGAGGTGAAAGAAAATAGCATGACTGCCCAGATAATTATTGCTGTTTCACAGGGGAGCAGAAGCAGAGGGGGAAGCTGTCAAGGTATGAAAAGTGTGGCTTCTCTTTGGGAATAGGGCAGGAAATTCAGGAGAAACACCAACACAATTGTTGCTCTGGGGCGAAACATCAACACTATTGTTTTACCTTTCCTCCTGCTTTCCTCCAGGTGAAGGGAGGTTACAGGATTTGGGGGAGGCTATTATTAAACTGGAATGACTCCATCCAGCTGGAGAGATGGCTTCAGGCCTCTTTTGTTTCAGGAAAAAAAGGAGGCTGCAGGAGCTACTTCACCACGGGCTTTTCCGTGATGGGATAATGAGATGAATAACCACCAGCAAGGATTTCTGAATTATTATCTTGCTTTGGAGAGAGGACTGCAGCATAGTTTTGAGTGCCTACACTTGTATTATTTTATTTGTGAGGCACTGGAAGAGGTTGCCCAGGGAAGTTGTTGATGCCCCATCCCTGGAGGGGTTCAAGGCCAGGCTGGATGGGGCTTGGAGCAACCTGCTCTGGTGGGAGGTGTCCCTGCCCAGGGCAGGGGGGCTGGAACTGGATGATCTTGAAGGTCACTTCCAGCTCTAACCATTCTGTGATTCTATGAAGTCTGGACCAATGCTATTCCCATAAACTCAGTCCAAAATCCGCTGGGAAATCAGAGAAAAGTCAGACACAGATCTTCTGGAAACACCCTTTTTGTATCTGCACACCCCTCTCCTGTCTCTGCCAGGATCATCTAAAATGACCGACGGGAACTTACTTTTCCCTTTGAGTCGTTTTGTACCCTGAAGATATCTCTGACATCCGGAATCTGGTGCTGCTTGTTTTTTTTCCTCATGGTTTGCGTGACAGTCTCCACTCGCTTTTCCACCGCTGCCTTCTGGGTTCGGGTCAGGGTGGAGAGGAACACCACGCTTTCCGAGGAGTCACCAGAGCTCTCACCAAAGAGATTTGACAGACCAGCCTCCTTCAGCCATTCCTCTTCCAGTTCTCCCTCTGGGCAAGGCAAAGAGAAAGAGGCATAAATGTTGGCTCTCCATTGGGGTTGAGCACACCATCTTCATAACAGAGTTCATGCACTAAGTGGATCCACAATTAAGATCTCAAGTTATCATGGCTTGGAAACGAGGCCACTGTTTCTGAAGAGCCTCAAAAGGGTTAATACATGATATTAAAGCTTTTAAAACAGTTAATCCAATACAGATTGCTATGGGGCAACCTTTAGGATAATCTACAGCACTTCTATTAAATCACATACAATTTTATAAATGTACCTAGACATAAATGTGGCTGGGGAAGCCTGAAAGCCTCCCATCATTGATGCTTCACTGATTTTTAGTTCATCCCTCAATCTCTTCAGCTCCTTCACTGCTATGGTTCTGCCCACTTTTCTTGAGGCATTAATCCTACAGCTCTGTGGAAGAAAGATTTAATGAAGGACAAACCAGGCTACAGGAGTCACCTTAATGCTGTTTCTAATCAGTTCTCATGACACGGTCTCCAGGCTGCTGACAGCCCAGAAAACAATGGTTGCTTTAGTCTTACTGCTGATAAGGTCTCCTTTACTGACAGATCACTGCAGGTGAAAGAGGAGAAAGCTATGAAATACAGCTAGCAATGGCAAAACTTCATAGAATCATAGAATGGTCAGAGTTGGAAGGGACCTTCAAGATCATCAAGTTCCAACCCCCCTGCCNATGGGTATCTACCTGCTGATACTTTCTTCTAAAAAACTAAGTACTGCCCATAGCAGCTGAGCTTGTGCTGCAGCTCCAACAACCCCCCTCAAGCCTTCAAGCAACGCTTCCATTTATCAGATACCTAAAAGTACTCCAAAAACTGTCAACGTCACTATTGACTGTGGTTTCTCACATCGCCCAGCGCACACCCAAGCAGGCACCTGAGTATTACCAGCATTCAGAACACACAGACAAAATGTTAAGTATGGATTTGGTTATGGCCACGTAGCCAAACACTGAGAATTCACAGAATCACAGCATGATTCAGGGTTGGAAGAGACTTCTGGAGATCATGCAGTCCAACCCCCTGCCAAAGCAGGGTCACCCAGAGCAGGTCCCACAGAAACATGTCCAGGCAGGTTTGGGAAGGTCTCCAGAGACAGAGACTCCACCACCTCTCTGGGCAGCCTCTGCCAGGGCTCTGTCACCATCAAAGGGAAGAAGTTCCTCCTCATGTTTAGATGGATCTTCTTTTGTTAGTTTGTGCCCATTCCCTCTTGTCCTCTCACTGGACACGACTGAAAAAAGACTGGCCCCTTCCTTTTGACACCTATCCTTGGAGTATTTCCAGGTGTTGATCAGATTCCCCCTCAATCTTCCCTTCTCCAGACTAAACACACCCAAGTCCCTCAGCCTTTCCTCATATTGTTAATCTACTCAGACTTTGGGAGAACAACCTGTCCCATAACTGTCCTCTTGAGGAATATGTGCTTCTGGTAAAGCTGCTACCGCCTACTATCAACAACATCCATGGTGGTTAAGACACAAAACACATAGGTAAGACATGTCTTGCACCACTAGGTAGTCTGAAATAGATAATTTTGCTTTTGGTAAAAGTAACTAATTAGTTACTTTTGAAATACTTACTTCTGAAGATTAATCTTCAGAAGAGCACACTGACAACAGCAGATGAACAAAGGCACTGCCCATGCACACCCCACTTCTGTTGGGCCTGGTTTAGGTTCTTTGGTGCAATGCCAATGTAAAACCAGAAAAATCATTTCACAGAACTTCATGTATGGAAAATTCACACTTTGAGGCCATTATATTTCTCTTAAGAAAGATGCTCCAGGCCTCTCATCATCTTGGAGGTCCTCTGCTGTCCCCTCTCCAGCAGTTCCCTGTCCTTCCTGAACTGGGGAGCCCGGAACTGGACCCAGTGCTCCAGATGGGGCCACTGGAAACTTTCTGATTAAGGACTTTACTTCTCTTTTGCCTGACAGGACAAGAAAAATAAAGACACTGCCCCACTTTTTCTAAGATCATGCTCTCAGGAGTGGCCCATTAATGGATGCTGCTGAGAAACACAAACAATACAACTGAACAGTCACAACAGTTACAAGCGTAGAAAGTTACTCACTAAACTTAAACTGGTTAATCATTGGCTTGTCTTCTAAAGCGTGGGGTTTCTATCCACAATAGCTACAATAACGAACAACATACACAGAGAGTGAAAAGGTAAGTTAGTGCAACAGCAAACTGCAAATAATTGTTGTGATTTGTGAGCACAGGCACCTTTCTCATGTTCTGCAAATACAACTTGAAGGACAAGCAGCCTTCTCCTCATCACCCACACAATTCTCTTTCAGGGAACTGCCTGTTTCTGGTGATACACATCAGAAGCAGCAAGATTTTCCAAGTGGATGTTCACAGGAGTGCCCCCCTTTTTCATTTAAGGTGTTTAATGGCTGCCATCTCTTGAAATTAGACCCCTAGATGGGCAAACTGGTGACCCTTCCCAAGAACAGATTTCATTACCATCTGGCTCTTTCACTAAAAGTGCCACTCGTTCCTCGTGATTATTTCCTCTGGTTTCATGGATGTTTTCAAGTTCCTTCCAGTAGTCATCCATAGCCAGCTCATCCAAGGAGTCCTGGGATCCTGAGCGGTCGAAGGACGCGCCATCAGGCAGCTTTTTGGAATGCTCATGGTTCATCGTATACTGGCCAGACCGACGGCTGCAAATAGGAATCAAAACCAAATTCTTGGTTAGTATTTGGTTAGGATCTATTAACATCTGCAAAGGCAATTAGTGATGAATTGTGGGGAAGGATCAAAGAAAACTACTGTCAACAAGCAAAGTAAGATATTAAAAATTACTTTTAACACCAGGAACACATTTTTATCTTAACATTTCTACTATACATATCTCCTAATTGAGGGTGGCACAGGAATCTATTAAAGAGGAAATAATTAATCCAAGCCCTAATAAGCCTCTAATTCAACTCACAACAGTCAGTTCCACAAACTTCACGGTGTGTATCTTCCTACCACTGCCGATCATAAAGAATTCTTCAGAAGTGCCTTTCTGCCTGAATAAATTCTCACAGCTCGATAGTACTCGACCTTTTTTTCCTTTGCTACTCTGCTTTTATGTTTTATAAATGCTTAGTCTGGTATCTGTGACCTTGATTACAGGCTGGGAAAGGACAAAGTAGAACTATTGAAGTCACAGCTTGTGAAGTAAACGGGTGAGTCCGAACGTTTGAGAAAGGCCACGATTTCTTTCCGTCTTTGCTTCCTCTTTGGCCGAAAGCTCACCACTTTTATAGCCCGATCTTTGATCTTAAATATAGCTGCAGCTGGAAAGAAGAAACCGGCAAATTGAAAACCTCTAGGTCTCCCCATGGCCTCAGTAGGCCAAAGGCAAAAAGCTTACCTCTTACTTAGCAAAGAATTCTTTTGAAAAAGTGCAAAGGTTATAGTGATGCCACTGAAGTTACGGGTCACCCTTAGAGTCCCAGACACCAAATCAAAAGCCACAAGCTGATTCAAAGTCCCTAAAAGAGGGCATGGATTACATGAGTAGCAACCTGATCTAACTTCAGGGTTGGTCCTACTTTGCGTGGAGGCAGATAGGACAAGGTCACCTCCAGTGCTCCTTCCTAAACTAAGTTAATCTACTGTTATGACAGGATATCAAAGTTCTTCCTTCTATTAAGATACAGTATGTTCTTCCCATTTCGCAAACACTTTCAAATGTCTTTTATGCCTGAATTCACCTCCATACTCTACAAGAGGAGGCATGGTTGGGGGTTAAATAATAAATATCACCTTATCCTGAGAGAGAAACATATCAAAGATCAAGCACTGTGGATTTATCACAATGTAAACACAGTAAATTAAGTCCTACCTTCCCATTTGGCCGACTCTGCAAGTTTATCTCGGATTAAAACAAAAGCACCTCGTCCTTACATTTAATCTTGGGACAACTCAGACTCCTTAGCTGCCCCTAAGCAAAAACACCCTACCTTTCTCTCCGAAGATAAGCCCCTCGTGTGTGTCCCAGACACAAATCCTTTCACACCATACCCGCTCGATCCTCTGATAAGAAATCCTAACTATATGGACTTTGCCTTCAAAGGTAAAGAGCCTTATGGAAGGCCTGTGAGTTTCCACCTGCCCTGCCTCCCTGCCCCAGGTACAAGTTAATAAATGACAATGAATTACCAAGCTGATACGCACCCCAACACCATTCCTTAACCTCCCCTTATTTCAAAATGCAGGAAAAATATACAGAGAGAAAGGAGGATTTAGCTTCTGCATCAATGGCAATAACAACATGGTGTTAGCAGTGCCTGTCACCCAATAAATACAGTTTTTCCATGCAGCTACCTTGGTTCTTAAACTTCTCCTGATAGATGTGTCCCATGCCCGACCTGTGCTGCTCAGAAATTAGCATTAATCACTGCAGGAAGGTGTCCATGGAGCTGCAGAAGCTCCAGAAGCGTCCCCAGCAGCCAAAGAAGGTGGCCGGTGTGTGGCTGGAGCAGGATGGGTTCCTCTCCTCCTGGGGTTGAAGGTGCTGGGTCCCCGGGTTTGGCCTCATGGAGCTGCCTCGGCGGCTCTCAGGTGGCCTTTCACCTTTGGAACAGCAGCTTCTGCTGAAATTTAACCACTGCAGCACATCGTGGAAGAGATAAAACCCACAGATGGAAGAGGTTACAAGGGGGCACCTTGGGGGGGCTGTGGTGGGATATGCTGCAGCAGGCCATAGAATCATACAATGGTTAGAGTTGGAAGGGAGCTTCAACATCATCCAGTCCCAACCCCCTGCCCTGGGCAGGGACACCTCCCACCAGACCACGTTGCTCCAAGCCCCATCCAGCCTGGCCTTGAACCCCTCCAGGGATGGGGCAGCCTCAGCTTCTCTGGGCAACCTGTTCCAGGGTCTCACCACCCTCACAGCAAAGAAGTTCTTTCTAAGATCTCATCTAAATCTCCCCTACCTTCAGTTTAAAACCACTACCCCTCATCTTATGGCTCCCCTCCCTGACCAAGAGTCCCTCTCCAGCTCTCCTGGAGCTCCCTTCAGATCCTGGAAGGCTGCTCTCAGGTCTCCTCGGAGCCTTCTCCAGGTTGAACAACCTCAGCTCTCTCAGCCCCTCTTACATAGGAGAGGTGCTCCAGCCCTCTGAGCATCTTGGTGGCCCTCCACTGGGCCCATTCCAACAGGTTCCTGTCCTTCTTGTGTTGAGGACTCCAAAGCTGGACACAGTACAACACACCCATGGATCTGTGCCACACTTCCAGGGAAGTGCTTCTCCTGTCCTTCTAAAAAAGGCAGCTCGTTCCCTTCCACAAACTAATTCCTCTCAGAGAGAAGTCCATGATCCAAAAATGCACAGCTCATCCTCAGCACACAGCACTCATGGCCATTTTCAGGGTCCTGGGAGCATTTTGCTGTAAAAGAGATGGGGAGGGACTCTTGATCAGGAAGGGGAGCCACAGGATGAGGGGGAACAGTTTTAAACTGAAAGAGGGGAGATTAAGATGAGATCTCAGGAAGAAATTCATTCCTGTGAGGGTGTTTTTCCCACCAGAAAACCCTTATGTCCATTAAGCTCTTCACTAAGAACCCTCTCAAACTCAACTAAAATCTCACTAACACCTATTTCCAATCATTAGTAAATTGCTCCTTAAATAGCTCCACAGGGAGCAGTGCAATGCCCTCATTCCCAGATCACACACTCGGTGCCGACCTCTGATCCTCAGACATTCACCCTTTGCAGCTGACGAGATTTTTGCCTGTTTATTTCAGCACAAAACCGAACCCTGAGGTACAAAACCCCAGTCTTCAATGCAGTTATTGCAGTCTCTTAGCAGAGATAATCCTCCTGTCCCACCCAGCCGTGAGGTATTTACTTATTAGAAATATCAAGGATGCAGGAGGAAGCACTCCAGCTCTTCCAGAGGGGAGGACATTAAAAACTATTCTCGTCATGAGCACCATTCCTAACATTTCCTGAAAAATCTAAATCTCCCTGTCTGCTCCTGTGACTTTTTTGCAGTTCCTAACTAACAGTTGTCATGTGTAAACTACAGCTGCTACAGATTAATCAGTTAATTAGTAAGGTGCACTTTAACCAGAGCTTCAGATAAATCCAGTTTACAAACAGCTATTTTTTCCATTCCTCTCACTCGGGAATTAAGGACTGTGTTGTGTTTTAAAACAGCAAATGATGAGAAAAAAGTAATCTTTGTAATTTCTATAGTGCTAATCACTAATTTTGGATCTGTTTATTATCTTTTTACACTGCTATACGAACATCATACCTGTATGGTATCCTTTTATACTATATATATATGGGAATGTATGTAGTAGATGTGTAAATGTACTGAAAAGCAGGAATATGAAATGCAAGGATGTCTATGATCATAAAAACTAAGGACTATGAATGCACTGTTGAGCCAAACAGAACAGATTAACTCTGCTGAAGGAGAAGCCAAGTTCCTCCAAAAGGATTATTACAGGGGAGCTCACCGACTCCAGGAAAGGACAAAGTCCAGCTACTAAATACTACACGAACCTAAAGCAAAAAGATACTAGTCTCTATAATCTGCTGTCATCTTCCTGAAAACAACAAAAAAACCCAAACTAGGCATGAAATGCAAGTGTAAAGGAGGAGTGGGAAACATCTCTTCTGCCTACACATTAGCAATTTCTATACAGGGTCCTTTTTTCCAGCCACTTTTGCCAAATTTTGAAGTTGAAAATTCAGGCCGGGATCTTCCCTGAATAAAAATTGTCACAACTAGAAGAAGCAGCAGAAGGAAACAGGCCACCTGATTGATTACTGGGTTTAACCTCAACTAGGATTCAACTCCTTGGTGTTAAACAAACCTGGTCCTTCTCCACAGCTACCCAACAAAGCCCACAGGAGTCTTAAACATCGTCCTTAAACAGGTCCCAAACTGAAGGTCAATTCAATGTTCTACAAGATTAAAAGCTTCACAAACATTTGTTTGTATCAGCCCGTTTCCAACCCTCAGAACAGTGCAAAACCCACATTCCATTACCGAGTGACATAATTACTTGTCAAACTGGACTGTTACACCTCCTTAAGCTCTGCACCAAAAATGCAATCCTCGTATGCTTCGCCTTAAAAGCTTCTTTAAGTAATCCTGGCCATTAACCACTGCTGGTGGGGTTCTCAGGCAATGTCTTGAGTACTTCAGCCCCTGCAGGTACTCCCTCCGGCACCCCAAAAACCCAGCACCTCTGGTCCAGAGATACTTTAAAAGACAACAACATATCTGGCTACAGCAGCAGCTTCTCAAGTGCCCATGCAAAGGAAATCATAGAATGGTCAGAGTTGGAAGGGACCTTAAAGATCGCCAAGTTCCAACCCCCCTGCCCTGGGCAGGGACACCTCTCCCNTGGATGGAGCTTGGAGCAACCTGCTCTAGGGAGAGGTGTCCCCGCCCAGGGCAGGGGGGTTGGAACTGGATGATCTTGATCTTCCAACTCCAACCATTCTATGATTCTATGATTCTGAACATCACACCAACACGGGGTTAGATGCATTAACAACTTGAGAAACAAGATAAACAAAGGCTGTGAGAAGAGGGGGTGTGGAAAAAAAGGGGTGGGCATTTGGGCCAGAAAGATGAAGCACACTGTTCAAATTCACAGTGCAAATCAGTGCCAGAAATCAGAATAATTCTCAGCTCTCAGGAGACTTTCCCCATGGCATCCCTGATCCTGAGAGACTGAGATCTGCACTTTTGGGTTTGTGATCAACCATATATGGATTAGCACCCTGAAAACAGAATTATTCTGGTGATACAGAAGTTACAAAGCAAAGCAGTAATTCACATAAGTAATTTTAAGTTTTTATGATGCTTACACAGATTTAAAGAACCCCTCCCCCCAAAAAAACCTGCCTAGGGTTACTGTGGCCCATTTGGAAACCTGTCTACTGAGCAACCACATCCCTGAGATGCCATGCTCTAAAATAAATAAATACAGGACTTCCCCCAAGCCCTTTCAAATCTAAACAACTAACCAGATAAGGAGAGGGAAACAATGTGGTCTCCCGAGCCGGGTTCTCATCCTGGAGGCTTAGCTAGAGAAGTGTGGGAATAAATAAAGCTCCTAAACCCAAAGCCTTGCAAAAAAAAAGGCCAAGCAGCACCACAAGGCCCAAAGACTTCTTTGCTGAATTAACCAAGAAAGCTCTAATCTAACGGCTGCAGCTGGCCTGCCCCCAGCCTGGGCTTGTATTTCCTGCTTTTTTCAAGCTCCTAAAATCTTGTCCCTCGTGGAGACAACTGCATCCTTTCCTTTCTACCTCTTCGGTCATTAATTCTTCCCGTGACCGACCTCAAACTCTCCTGCAAGTGAGGCACACAATACTCAAAGATAACGCTAATGAATCGTCATAATTACATCATTTCCAGTATTTTTGGTGAGCTGAGACTTAGAACTCCTTCCCCCACAACTTAAAAGTGTGTTATTTTGACCACTCCGTGTGACCTCATGGGACATTTTGAATGTCAACTGCAATCAAACTTGCCCAAATCCTCCTTAAGCTCCAAAAAAAGAAAAGCCAGAGAAGTAGGAACTGAGGCAAAGCTCTGTTCTGCTTCCAAAGAGGGAGTACAAAGTGACTGCAGAGAGGGTACAAAACAGTACTCAGTTGCTAAATGGGCATAAAAAAAAAAGGCTGAGCAAAGAGAATTCAGGTCTCTCAGGATTTTTTGTAATACCATCAGCTGCTGTTAATGCCTGCTCAAAACTGCTCTGGAGATTAGCACAAAAAAAAAAACCCAAACAAAACCAAAACAACAAAACCCCCAAACCTAACAAAAAAACACCAAACCAAAACTAAAACCAAAAACCCAGGAAATCCCACAAACTGGCATTTTAAACCACTCTGTGAAAAATAAATGCAACCTGGTGTGGTGGGAGGTGTCCATGCCCAGGGCAAAGGGGGTGGAACTGGATGATCTTGAAGGTCCCTTCCAACTCTGACCATTCCATGATTCTATGAAATTATAATTATGGTAAACTAATACACACATGCCCTACCTAAAGTGATGGCAAAAATCCTGGCCCTTGTGTAGATGTAGGATTGATGACATGAAATGATTAATTATCAATAAAAAGGTGTTAGAACTAGAACATATACTTTTGAACATTCACCTTTTCCTCCCCAAAATGACTGCACCAGTTGTGTTTCCTTGGTTCTGGGGGGACTGCTGCGTTCCAGCATCTGAGCTGTTCAACTCAGCAGATGCTCTTGGCTTTATTCTCCAACCATGAAATACAGCTGATTTCTTTTTTCCTCCAACCTCAAAATACAGAAGGCTGCTGATTTCTTTTTCCTCCAACCTCAAAATACAGAAGGCTGCTGATTTCTTTTAATGAAAGGTGTCTCACAGACTCCGACTTGGAGCTTGAAATACAACATCACGTGTTATCAGACTTGCAAAAAAAATCAGCTAAACTGAGAAGTAGCTTCAAAAGAAAACAGTTTTGCTCTTACTTCTGCATCAAGAAAATGAAGGAGAGGATATTGTCACGATTCTGCCCATCCTGACCCTTCCAATTCTCACACCACTCGAATGAAGACTCTCTCCAAGGCTTTGAAAACACATTCCTATTTTTCACCCGTACACAGACATTTCTGGTTCAACAGTGGACATTTTAGAAAAAGAAACAGCTATTCTTGGGAGAGTAAAATCCACCAGAGGAGAAAACAAGGGGACAAGGGACCCTGGGTGACCCATACGGGTCCAACCACACCTGTGGCACCAGGTTAGAGGCAGGTTTGCAACTTTGGGAAGAGCTGGAATTACTTACAGACCCCAAATGGAAACAGAAGTCAACTTTCCAACTCCTCAGACACCCAGTACATTTCCCTTACATACAACCCCAACTGTGTTCAAAGCTCTTGTTTTAAAGAAAACACATTGCCCAGAGCTAGGAAAATGGGGAAAGGAATGGCCTCACTCAATTTTCCTTTGCCCCATCCCTGGAGGAGTTCAAGACCAGGTTGGATGGGGCTTGGAGCAACCTGCTCTGGTGGGAGATGCCCTTGCCCAGGGCAGGGGGTTGGGAACTGGATGATCTTTAAGGTCCCTTCCAACCCAAACTGTTCTATGACACTATGATTTTTGGCCCTGACCCCGTTGATCTACCTTTCTCATTCCTTCCAAACACCTTCTACATCCCCTGGCTCCATATGGACACGGCTGCCTTCACTCTTTGCATTCTCTGCAATTCAAATAAATTAGAAAAAAAGGAAAAGAAAAAAAAATGCAAAATACATTCTGTCTAACAACTCTCACGCTGCTTATTGGGAAAATATTGCAACAGGCCATACACGTTTTAAAAGTACACTTTTCCTGTAATCTTCTAAGAGAACCACTGGAACTAATCTCCTCCCGCAGAAGAGAATAAAGCCTCCCTGGGATCACTCGGGGCTCCGCAAATATCAAAGAGAATAAACCAGGAAGTGAAACAGATACAGTATTTGTAATTCCATTATTGAGAGGCACAGGGAGGAAAGATTTAAATAATTTATTTTTTCTTTTCACAGTGGAAAAGAAAATAAGCACGGACACGAAGCCTGATTTAAGCCACCCTGGCAAATACCACCACAGGCCAGTGAAGTACAGTCACAGCCTTGAAATGATACCAGAGGCACTTTCGTGCCTCTAAAAGCAATTAGCTCTCTAAAAGCATTAGCTCTCAGCATGTTAAACGAACTATTAGCTGGACCCATAACCTCTTTAGATGCAAATATTGAGGCATTCAGCACAATTGCATTAATAACCTCCCTCTCCCCCCGCATTTCTGCTGGTTTTAAACTCTCAGGAAACAGCCAAGCAAGCAGGAAGCCACCCGGGACCAGGGATGCTCTCCTTCCCCTTCCCCCTCTGCTACCACTTCTGTTTTCTGAACATCATCAGAAAAAAACAGAAAAAAGTGCTATTTTTTTTCAATCAAGCTCCCTGCAAAGCTTTACTGGTTGTTGTAGGCATAAATACGCCCCTTCACTTACAAATCAGACTTAGATCTACCATCTGGGATATGGAGATGCAGGTTTGGAAACCAGTGGTAGCCAAGAGGGAGGTGACACCGAGGAAGGAATGACATATCTTCTCAAGTGTCGGGTTCCAGAGGAGCAACAGGGAGGGGAAACCAGATTAGGTGCAGTAATTAGAACCATAGAATTGTCTGGTTTAGAAGGGACCTTTAAGATCATCGAGTCCAACCATCAACCCAACTCTGATAAAACCCACCACTAACCCATGTCTCTAAGCACTATGTCAACCTGGATTTTAAACACCTCCAGAGATGATGCCTCAACCCCTTCCCTGGGCAGCCCATTCCAAGGATTAATAACCCTTCCAGTGTCAAAAATAGTTCCTTCCCATAGTCTGATAGCACATCACCCATCACTAGATGCCTAGTGTGGCACTGGGTACCTCCCTAAGTCTAAGCATCAGCACTTAGAATCCCATCTCCAAAAACCATCTTCACAGGAAGGATTTAAAAGAGGGGAAATGCCTTTTTTTCCAGGAGAAGGGAAAAACAAAGAGAAGACAATGGTACCCAAACAATGGGGGGAAGACCAGAAAAGAAACAAACACTGGCAATTAAGAAAAAGTAAAATCACACAGATTAAATACCAACCATTTAACAGGAACAACTGTTCAAAACTGGAAAAAAAAACCCAAACCCAACCTAAAAACCACCTCATCTGTATTTTATTATTAGTTGATGACAACTTTTACACGTTTCCCACTTCTACTAACAGTATTATATTTTTTTGTTCTTTCCTCTTAGATCTGGGGATTTTTTGGCATCTCCTTTCCCTATGGACAGATGGGCAACAAGTTCACCAAAAGTTAACACAGTCACAGAAGATGGTCATCATATTGTAAGGTGGCAAGAGGAAATGGTGAAGACAGGCCAGAAAGGGAAGGCTGATGATCACTGCTTGCTCTGCAGCCAAAAAAAACCCCACCATGTGCTGCTGGTAAAATGAGGAAAGAAATTGTTTCCAGAGTTATGGAAATGGAAGACCAGGAAGAGTCTTGCCCCATCCCTGGAGGGGTTCAAGGCCAGGCTGGATGGGGCTTGGAGCAACCTGCTCTGGTGGGAGGTGTCCCTGCCCAGGGCAGGGGGGTTGGAACTGGATGATCTTGAAGGTCCCTTCCAACTTGAATCATTCTATGATTCAAGTTCTTACCAACTTCAGTCTAAATTACACCCATCAAAACCAGGATACAGGCAGGGACTGTGAGAATTCTGGGACTGGAATAGTTAATATGAGTAGTAATTATACAAAAAACCCCGAAATGTCATTTTTAAGATTTATAAACTATTGAGATGGTGATTCTGAATAGAAATTATTCAGGAAAATCCTTCGTTTTCCTTCATAACCAACCCTCCTTTCTTTACCAGCATCTCACAATCACAGGAGATACCAGTTTCTAAATGAACACACAGGTGCCACTGATGGTTTTTCAGCTGATAACATTCTCCAGGACCACTGTTCTAAAAAGGTGTCAGTCTATTTTGGAAGATGTCTATCAATTCTACAAAGCAACATCCATCTGTCTTTTCTAAATTCCTGCATCACTAAGATCAGCCCTAACCCTAACCCTGCCCTCCCTAACAAGTGGAGCGTTAACTACCAGCAAAAAATGCAAGTAAAAAATGACATTGAGCTCTTTTAACTTTCCCTGCGCAGAGACCTTGGTGTATCTAGAGGTTAAATCCCTCTTTTCAGCCTTAGACACATTCCTTTGTACAAAGGGGGTAAAAATAGCACATCCTTAAGACTAAGTAGCTCTGATTACAGACCCCGGTCATAATCAGGCAAAAGGAAATAATAATGCTTCATGTGTAACACATTGAACCCAAAATAAGGCATGATCCATATGCAGATGTTTCTATAAATATAAAAGCATATTTTCTTTCACCATACGCACATCCACTGCATATGGAAGAACAAAAGCAACGTTACACACTCTTGAAAGCTGTTATCTGGGGTTTTTTGGTTAAAGAACAAGGCTCCCCAGGGTGGAGAGCTGTATTTCCCATGATGAGACGTTATCTGCTACAAATTAATGCCATGTGTTTTTACACAGTGTCATATGCACACAGAAAATGAAAAAACAGTGCTGAATGCAGTATTAAGTCACACACACAAAAATTCTGCTCTAATTAATTCATATGATTCTATGAATTAGGAAACCAGAGATGTTTCTCGAGAGCAAAGGGAAAGGGGCGTGAGAAAAAGCAGAGCAGAGGCTGCTCAAGAGGCACAAACTTGAACAGAAGAAGTTCCATCTCAACATGAGGAGGAACTTCTTCACTGTGAGGGTGGCAGAGCCCTGGCAGAGGCTGCCCAGAGAGGTGGTGGAGTCTCCATCCATCTCTGGAGACATTCAAACCCACCTGGACATGTTCCTGTGGGACCTGCTCTGGGTGGACCAGTTCAAGAAGGACAGGGAACTGCTGGAGAAAAATCACAACAACTTCTGCTGAGGTCTGTGTTTAGTGAAATTCAGCAAATGGGCAGTGAGAGAAGACACCTGAGAGAAGTCTCCCTTTAACGCTCTAAGGCAGGATCACTAAACTTTCTTTAACAATGACTTAAAAAGCCCAAGCAAGACCCATCACACGGATTTTAACACCACACGTCTTCATAAACCGTTCCCTGAGCTGAAGGATAAAGTGCCAAACACCACCTTTCACAGCATGAAGCTCATAAAGTTTCCAATAAACTTTCACGAGCAGCTCCTACTTACGAGGAGAAGAAAGAGGCCGTGTGAGTTTGTTCTTGTATGCACTAACCACAGTGAGAAGTTCAAACAAGTCCAGCCTTTTTCTGAGCCTTCACCTCAAAGAGGAACAAGTCCCACAGGAGAAATCTCCTTCTTTCAAAGGGGAAGTCAGATAGAATCTGGATCACTTGGAGAGTTTCATTAGAACCTAATATTTTAAATGACATATTTGTGTATCTCTTCTATCTTGAATGTCTTAGTCTCGTGTACCCTTAAACCAGACAGTACTACAGGTACTACAGGTCATGTTCTCTACAGGAAATCATAAGAGCTACTTTGATTACACTTCTCATTCCCAATTCTGTTTTGATGTACACTGTGAAACCACAGAGATCTTTCTGGTGCAAAGTTCAGGGCAAAGAAAGGTGTGTTTAAACAAGGCACAAACCAGCGACCTTCCAAGAGCTTATCAACTGACGACCAACTGTAATTTAGAAGCTGCTCTCTAATTAACCTCCTTGTAGCAAGTGGGAGTCCAAGCCAGCCTTTTGTTTCATAGAATCATAGAATTGTCTAGGTTGGAAAGGGCCTTTCAGATCATCTAGTTCAACCATCAACTCTGATAGAAGACCATCACTAAACCATGTCCCTCAGCACTATGTCAACCCGGCTTTTAAACATCTCCAGGGATGGTGCCTCAACCACTTCACTCCATGGATTAATAATCTTCTCAGTGGAAAAATCCTAATCTCCAATTTGAACTTTCCCTGGAGCAACCTGAGACCATTTCGTGTTATCCCATTGCCTGTGACTTGGGAGAAGAGACCAACTCCCCTGGCTACACCCTCCTTTCAGGGAGTTGTAGACAGTGAGAAGGTCTCCCCTCAGCCTCCTTTTCTCCAGGCTGAACACCCCCAGCTCCCTCAGCTGCTCCTCAGCTGCTCCTCATAAGACTTATTCTTCAGACTCCTCACCAGCTTTGTTGCTCTGAGTTGCCCTGCCCGGTTTCATTCCATGAGGCCATACCACGCAGAAGGGGGACACAGGTTCTCCAGAGCTCGCTAAGAGTGGTCCAGGTTCCCCATCATGCAGATGGTCCCAGGGACCTCTCGCATTGCAACCTGCCCATTGCAGGCAGAGGCCATGCACACATGAATCACTGAACGGCGTGAGTCAGGACCAAATGAGCCAGAGAAGAAGTTTTCACTAACTTTAGGGTGGTTGCTAAAGGACAAGATGTGCCTCAACTGCCCAAAAAACTGTCAGTACAAAGTTAAGCTGTCACATCATGGAAACAAACTTGAACATAGCAAGCTCCACCTAAACATGAGGAAGACCTTCTTTCCTGTGAGGGTGGCAGAGCCCTGGCAGAGGCTGCCCAGAGAGGTGGTGGAGTCTCTGTCTCTGAAGACTTTCAAACCCACCTGGACATGTTCCTGTGGGACCTGCTCTGGGTGGCCCTGCTCTAGCAGGGAGTTAGACTAGATGATCTCCAGAGGTCCCTTCCAATGCCTTATCATTCTGTAATACTGCCATCTCTCTCCTGTGATAATCCTTTCAACAGAACAAGAAGGTATTCCTCAAGCCTACCCGAAATACAGGCTTTTCAAGGAGAAGATGACACAGCCCAAGTCATTAGAACAAGTTGAGTAGGACACGAAAGCCCACCCTCTAAAGGGGTTGCAACGATGGGGATGACTATTCCCACAGTGCTACCACCATCACCAATGCTCCCTTACCTAGTGGTGGCAAAGGGAATCCATCACAGAAGCTACACTACTGAGTTGGGAGATCTATCATCCTCTGAGAAGCTGCATCTTGTGGTGGCACCCACAGCTCTAGTTTCCTGCTGTGACCATCTAGTGAGTTACAGCTCCATGGGGGACAGCACTTACCAGGGCTTTGCTGCTTGGTACCTGGGGCTCCTGGTTACGACTCCAGGCCTCTTGTTTCAGATCTGGGATGGTGGACTCACAACCAGAGCTCTCACAGCGATTATTCCACGGCTCCTTGAGCCACTGGGAGCCTACAAGAACTTTCTGCTGTATTTCTGCAGTTAAAATTGAACCTTGCCCTCTCTTAAACCAGGGGCAAAGCTCCCTGATACCTCCTAGCACAGTATCCTCCTGCATCTTGCTGCTATATTTTATTTAATCAGTGGCCTTGAGTCCTGCCAACTACTGTTCTGACAGTTATGGAGAAATCAGCTAAAAACAATCAACCCATTACAGATAATAAAAACAAAACAGCGTGTGTTACTGAGCACACTATCACCAAACACTGAGCAAACAACCCTCTCACGCATGCCCTGAAATAATTTCCCAGTTTTCAAAACACCTGAGTTCCCTCAGCCAAAATAAGAGCCATCTGGATGGTTCAGGGAGCGGTGGAGAGGAGGGAGAATCAGTCAGGGCAGCAGTGAATTGAAGATCTGTACTGATGCTAAACCAAGGAAAACACCTCAATACTTCTACTACAGTTTGGCGCCAAGTATGGATGATAAAGTTTTAATCTATTTAGAATCACAGAATGATTCAGGTTGGAAAAGACCCTTGGGATCATCGAGTCCAACCATCAGCCCCGCTCTACAAAGTTCTCCCCTACACCAGATCCCCCAACACCACATCTCAATCACTCTTCAACACATCCAGGGATGGGGACTCAACCACCTCCCTGGGCAGCCTATTCCAGTGTCTGACCATTCTTTCTGGGAAGAAGTTTTTCCTAATGTTCAGCCTAAACCTACCCTGTTGGAGCTTGAAGCTATTCCCTCTTGTTCCATCACTCATTACCTACGAGAAGAGACCAGCACCAACCCCTCTACAATGTTCTTTCAAGGAGTTGTAGAGAGTGATGAGGTCTCCCCTCAGCCTCCTCCTCCTCAAACTAAACAGTCCCAGCTCCTTCCACCGTTCTTCAGTATCCTTCTCCTGTGTACCTTTGCCCACATTTTTAAGCATGTTCAAAACATTCACCTTTGCTCCTCCTCAAATACTTCACCCCAGACTATTTTAAGTCCTCCAAGGAGGCTAAGGGCATTGCAAAGGAAAGGGTTTAGTGTTGTCTCTTGGTCTCAAGCAGCTTCCGTAGAAAAGACGGACATTGTAGGAAGATGATAGATAAAAAAAACCTCTTAAATTCTCACTAAAGCATGTCTAGGCTAATGGGACTGGGATGCTGCAGCAGGAGGGGCAGGGAATAGAGTTGGAGAACAAGGGAGAATGTCCTCATGGGAAGGTATGGCCAGATAAGTGATCGCTTCTGTTCATCCTTTTATTTCTCTGTAATACAAGAGAGTTGGGCACGAACCAAGGACCAAGTAATAAGTTCATCATTTCAGCTTTTGGGGGGTAAACTGCTGAGGTGCTCACCCCATGTGCTGCTTGGGGTATCACCAAAAGATATACCTCAGAAAACGATGGCTACAACTGGACTTGTGAAATAAATCAAGTCTGCTTATTTTGCACACACCCAAGCACTTCAAAAAACAAAATCTCTGCCTTTCCTATTTATTTATCTATAAATCACAGAGTCTTCATGGTTGGAAAGGACCTCTGAGACCATCGAGTCCAACCATCAACATTTAAATATTTCAGTTCTCTGACTGAACATGATTATTTTGAGATCAAGACTCCAAGGTGAAGGTGAGTTCATTCCAAAACCAGTCACTGTCACGTTGGAAATCCTCAAAACTTAGGAGTGTGGAGTTTTTCCTCTCCCTGGCCAAGCTGATTTACCAAGGACCCAGGGACAACAGGAACTGTCTCACTGATTGTAATTACAGCCTCCGTTCAGCTCTAGTCTTCTAATCCATAGAAGATAAAACATAATGATAAAATGATGGTACATAATCAGTAACTCCAGCACAAAAGCATTAACTGGAGAGGAGGGTGCTGGCGTGGCAGATGTTGCCAAAACACGTACGAGCGGACTTTTAAAAACCCAACAGCCTTCAGCTCTAGTAAGAGTTACGAAACGAGTGAAATATTGGCAGCCACAATAGATTACAATGCTTTTTTAATCAAGTGCCAGTACCAGCAGGCTGAAAATGCCATTAGTTTTATTTGAAAACAAGCTCAATGATTCTGCCCTGGAAAGGAGAAAGGGAAAAAAAAGATAAAAGAGGGGAAAAAAAGAACTGAGAGAAACAACAGAAAACATTCACGGGATACCACGCTTGGAGCCGAGATTTACAGGGGTCCTCTGGAGCTTTGCTCCTGGGAAGTTCATAGAATCATAGAATGATTGGGAAGGGACCTTCAAGATCATCCAGTTCCAACCCCCTGCCATGGGCAGGGACACCTCCCACCACACCAGGTTGCTCCAAGCCCCATCCAGCCTGGCCTTGAACCCCTCCAGGGATGGGGCAGCCACAGCCTCTCTGGGCAACCTGTTCCAGGGTCTCACCACCCTCACAGTAAAGAATTTCTTCCTAAGATCTCATCTAAATCTCTCCTTTTTCCATTTGAAACCCTTCCCCCTTGTCCTGTCACTCCACTCCCTGACCAAGAGTCTCTCTCCAGCTCTCCTGCATGTTCTCCTCTCCTACTTCTGCTGAGAGAATGGGCTGAGTACAATTCTTGTACATTTTATATCAGTATCAGGATTAATACTGGTTCTTCAGCATTATTGTCAATTATTTAATCTTATTCTATTAAATCTATTTACATTTCAACCCTCATGTTTCTTTGCTTTCCCTGATTCCCCTTTCCTGGGTGGGGAGGGGTCATGGGGTGATGGAATAATTGTGTCTGCACGGCAATGAATTGTTACGGGTTTTCTCAAACCACAACAGAAGCTCAGCTACGTTCCAGCTTTGTGTGGAGCCTACGTCCTTCCAACAGCACAGCCCTGTCCTCTACGCTCCAGCAAAGCAGGGAAAGCCCTTAATTAAGGCGTTCAAAGGGCCTTTATGCTTCACATTCCTTATAGCTAGACGAGCGTGACCTCTCGCTCTCCGTACGTCACGAGAACAAAAGAGAAAGCCTACGTACCGAGGGCCCTGATTTTCCTCATTTCTGTGGCAGAGTTATTGTCATTTCACAGCCATCTGCCAACCCAACCCAGAGCAGAACCAAACAGACCAGTTTCCCCAATAACAAAGGGTGTTAAATCGCATCTACATCCACGGCGTGGCATAATTCCAGGTCACCCCGTGAAATAATGAAGTAACGTTGGTTTATCAAACTGACAGGCCTAAACGGGCCTTCGACGGCGAGAAACTGTGACTCTGTCCACCCAAAGAGGACTAAAAATAGTATTTGCATCAATGACCTGGATGGAGGGATGGAATGTACCCTCAGCACCTTTCCTGCTGACACAAATCTGGGAGGGGTGGCTGACACACCATCCAGCAACAGCCGGACAGGCTGGAGAGCTGGGCTGAGAAGAACCTGATGAAATCCAACAAGTTCAAGTGTCGGGTCCTGCACATGGGGAGGAATAACCCCATGCACCTGATCAGGTTGGGGGTGACCTGCTGGAGAGCAGCTCTGAGNCCAAGACAAGAGGAAACTGGCACTAACTTGAACAAAAGAAGTTCCATCTAAACAGGAGGGGGAGGAACTTCTTCACTTTGAGAGTGGCAGAGCCCTGGCAGAGGCTGCCCAGAGAGGTGGTGGAGTCTCCGTCTCTGGAGACATTCCAAACCCACCTGGACACGTTCCTGTGAGACCTGCTGTAGGAAGACCTGCTCTGGCAGGGGGTTGGACTGGATGATCTCCAGAGGTCCCTTCCAACCCCATAGCCTTCTGTGACTCTAGAGCTCGAGCAGGGCTCAGAGAGCACACTCAACTCAAAGAAGATTCCACCAGGATGCTTATAGAACCAAGATTAGGTGAGTGCAGTATATACAATTGGCTGAGGTGCTAATTAGCAGTATAAGAGGGATGTTACCTGTGGAGATAACACCCATGAGACCCACACTGAGGTAATCCAGGCTGGAGAGTGGAGAAGCAAAGTCACAGGGCAAGTGTGAAGAAGGATGTGGAAAATGCTGAAGAAGTGTGTCACAAAACATGATTTTTAGACAGAAGAAACAAAGACTCAGAGAATTATTTGCTCCCACAGCAAGAACCAAAGGCAGGAGCAAAACAAATTTGAAAAAGCAAGAAGGTGCAAAGTGGGGGAAGTTTGGGGAACCCCATGAAGCCGGAATCCGGAACTGAGGAAACAGGAAATGTTGGGATACCATGACCTGCCACCAGGAGATCGAGTTACTGGGATTAACACAGCGGTAGCTAAGCAACACGTGAAGGCTCTGCAGTACACGACATATTTATACACACACAGAGAACAAAAGACACAAAACCAATGCTAAATAAAGCAACTTCATGGACTCTTTTCCCTCAGATCTACCTGAAGATGCTGGTGGGCACTGGGCAAGAAACGCTGTTCAAATGAGCAGCAGAATCCAAGGCAGGAAAGATTCTTCTAATGAATTTAGATAAAGACTGCGCTCATGTGAAGCCTGCAGGCTCAGCAGATAAAGAGGCTGCTATGGTTTTGTAGAGTCAGTGATAGATCTTCACCTTGCAAAACGACACGAGGAAGGTACTCTGCTGAGCCATCCATACCAGCACCATGAAAGTCAGGTTCTGGGGATGAGGAACCACAAATCATAAAATCATAGAATGGTCAGAGCTGGAAGGGACCTTAAAGATCACCCAGTTCCAACGCCCCTGCCATGGGCAGGAACACCTCCCACCACACCAGGTTGCTCCAAGGCCCATCCAGCCTGGCCTTGAACCCCTCCAGGGATGGGGCAGCAACAGTTTCTCCGGACAACCTGTTCCAGAGTCTCACCACCCTCACACCAAAGAACTTCTTCCTAAGATCTCATCTAAATCTCCCCTCTTCCAATTTAAAACCGTTACAACTCATCCTGTCACTAGACTTCCTGACCAAGAGTCCCTCCCCAGCTCTCCTGGAGCTCCCTTCAGATCCTGGAANGTCCACAAGGGCCCACCTCTCCAGCCTTTCCAGGTCCTTCTGGATGGCATCCTTTCCTTCCAGCATGTTAACTGCTCCACACAGCTTGGTGTCATCAGCAAACTGTGATGAACAATGCTGTGATGATACGGAGAACCAGAGATCTGTGACGTACTAATGGATCACAGATGAACTTGCAAGAGGCTCCACCAACAGCCAAGTCAGTGGTGAGTAACCACCTTGTGAGGTTGCTGTGTGTACACTGGGTGTTACTCACACCCCGAGCAGCACTTCTGTCCTTCCCACTGGGTATCACTGGGTTTCAGTTCCAAGAGTGAGTCACTGCTGGGGAAAAAAAAAAGCCAAGGGGGGGGAAAGGAATGAAAGCTTTTCTTCCCAAAAGAATAGAAATGAAAGCTGCCCTTGGGAAATAAAAAAAAAAGAAAGGCAGGAATTCATGCTTACTCCTAGATTTCTTCTTGCCTTAAGATGCAAACTATTAAGTCTTCAGATTAAACTGAGCAAATATTTGAACAATGAATAAGGCAGATTATTCTAGTAAGGAAAGAATAAACTCCTCTTCTAAATGAGATTTCTAAAGTCTATTATAGTCAACGTTTGGGAAAAAAAATAATCCTATCTTACAGGCAATTCATAGCAGAAGTCTTTATCGTTTTTCCAAGCTCAAAGGGCATCTATCATCTGGTTCCCTTCTCAGGGAGAACAAGCAGTGAGTGAGTGATTGAGACCACAGCAGTCAGTAGAAAATACCAGGTATTTGATGCCCCTCACTTGTCACTTGTCCCCACAGTGACCACAGATGCTGTCACTGCTCAGTTAGTAAAGCCCAGACTTCCAAAGACACACAAAAATAAATATTGAGGGGTTTTTTATGCAGACTTACACAGTAACCCACAAAAAAGGGCACTTTTCTGCACCACCACCCAACAGACAACCCCAGCTTCAACTGGTATCTCCCAAAGGATTCAGCAATGAAGTGGGATGGTGAGCCTTGGGGACATCAGGACCCGAATAGCAGATGTCACTCAGAAGAATAGACCCAAGGTGTCAGCAATCTTCTCTTTTACAGGGTTATAGTGCTCTTTCCAAACTGGTCTGGGGTTCCCTGATCTCAGGGAAACTCAACTGATCCTTCTGGTTTCACAAATGACCACCAGCACGTGAAATGCCAGATTTAAATACAGCAAATGTCATGTTGTGGTCTCCATGCAGTGTCACCATCCTTCTTAAAAAAGTCATTAGCACTAGGAAGGTTGACAAGCCCTTTGGGAGCACTAAACGCTTCCAAGCACGGGCTTCCAAAGCCTCCAAACTCAAACTGGTCTCTTGATGTAAGTTAGAGAAGTGGAGATACAAGTTCGAGAAGAGGAGATGAAGTGGCAGCAGCAGGCCAGGGCTTGCTGGAGCCACTCCGGGGGACAACACAGACCGTCCTCTCCAAAAGAATGAAGGTATGGAGGGAGAAGAGTGAAGTCAACCACCAGTGGCCACAAATCTATTACTCACTTTCCATTTTAGGCTTGGACCTTGAAAACCCTCTGTAGCAGGAGTACACACACCCTTGGTTCTGCATCCACTCACCTGCAGTTTTGCCATCTAGAATCACAGAATCATCTAAGTTGGAAAGAACCTTTAACATCATCTGATCCAACCATCAACCTAACCCCGATAAAAACCATCACTAAACCACGTCCCTCAGCACCATGTCAACTTGTCTTTTCAATCCCTCCAGGGGTGGTGCCTCAACCACTGCCCTGGGCAGCCCATTCCAAGGATTAAGAACCCTTTCCATGGAAAAATTGTTCCTGGTATCCAATCTGAACCTGCCCTGGAGCAACTTGAGGCCGTTTCCCCTTGTTCCATTACCTGTGACTTGGGAGAAGAGCCCAACCTTCCCTGGCTACACCCTCCTTTCAGGGAGTTGGAGAGAGCGAGAAGGTCTCCCTTCAGCCTCCTCTTCTCCAGGCTGAACATCCCCAGCTCCCTCAGCCTCTCCTCACAAGACTTGTGCTCCAGATCCCTCACCAGCTCCGTTGTCCTTCTCTGGACCATCCACTGAGCACCCCAGACTTGGCTCTAGCCTTATAATGACACTTTTTACATCCATATATATATGTCTATTCATACACACACACATTGACTCACTCTACAGGACAGAAATACTCCTGTAGAGGACTCTCAGGATTAATTGCCCGAGGGTAAACCCATGCAGCCATATGAGAAGAGTGTCTTGGGTTGAAAATATCTGATTCTCCCTTACTTTCCACAGTCCATGTAAGAACAAAGGGTTCCACGGGGGGGAAAAAACCAAGAAGAAAGAAGGGATTTAAAAGCTTGTGCCTGGACATGATAAAGAAATGGAGATGACACCACATAGCAAGACAGTTACAAAGCATGAGTGGATCTAAGGGGTTAAAACCAGGGAGGGGGAACACTGGAAGCAATATGCAAAAGAGCTATCAAACCTCAATTAGATGATGGGTAATCCACCTGTGTTGCTTCTCTAAGGAAATTCTTAGATCACAGAGTCACAGAATGCTGTGGGGTTGGAAGGGACCTCTGGAGATCATCCAGTCCAACCCCCTGCCAGAGCAGGTCCTCCCAGAGCAGGTTGCACAGTCACCCACAATCAACACTGACGCTGCCAGAAGATATTCCTTCAACCATTGCTTTGAAGCAAAATGCAAAATAAACTCCTCTGTGGCAAAGACCACAGCTCTGATGTCTTCCGTGCATCACCACTGCCAAGGAGATATTGTTAAAGTGCCCCCAAGGAACCGACAGTAAGGTAAGGCTTTCCTGAAGGAAATATTTCCCAGGCTCATCATGCCTTTAAAGGGCCAAAAAAATAAAACCAAGAATGGGAAAGCAGCTGGACACTCCATTAGATCAGCAAAATTCCTTAAGTCTTACACAGCAAGACCTCTCAGAAGCCTGAAGGAAAAAAACTAACCAGTTAGGAAGTGGAGCACCTCTGCTGTGAGGACAGGCTGAGAGAGCTGGGGCTGTTCAGCCTGGAGAAGAGAAGGCTCTGGGGAGACCTTGGAGCAGCCTTCCAGGATCTGAAGGGAGCTCCGGGAGAGCTGGAGAGGGACTCTCGGTCAGGGAGTNAGATGATCTTGAAGATCCCTTCCAACTCTGACCATTCTATGATTCTATGATGCAGCACGGACATGTCACACCAGGGGTCACTGGTGACTGGTCACTGTCACTACACTTCCTGACAAAGAGTCCCTCTCCAGTTGTCTCCTGCCCAGGGTGACTCCCTCTACCTCCTTTCATCTTCTTTCAAATCATCGTACAACCTCTTTGATCAGGCACACACCTCCTACGGATGCATGGAAGCCGTGTGCCAGCTTCAGCACCTTCCCACCTCCAGCCAGCATTCAGAAAAGTCCCATCTTGATCCATGGGACCTTTGTTGACAGTTCCAGCAAGGAAGAGGTGAGAGCAAATGGGCCATAAAGACAAAAATCTCTCCATGCAGGAGTCTCCCTGGTCAGAGATATGGACAAGGAGGTGTCAAACACACGCTGTGAGCGAGACACTAAGAAGTCCTCAGCTTTAGGAAAGGGAAAGCTGACAAAAGGAGAAAAGCTTTAAGGAGTTCCTCTCATCCTTACTGCCACCTTCCTTCTTTATCTCATTTGAAAAATAATTAAAAATAACAATAATGGAATTAACACAGTGATCCAGGGCAAAGGGGTCAGATCATAGAATCACGGAACGGTTAGAGTTGGAAGGGACCTTCAGGATCACCCAGTTCCAACCCCCTGGTGACCATCTACACCCTGTGTCCCACCAATGGCCCCTGTCCCAAAGGGGCTCCTCCTGAAGCATCAGGACAAGACCCATCCTCGCACCCCCCAACACCCCCCAACTCATTCTGGCTCCCAAACGGCACTGACTGGGAGCGGGTCCGGCACCCACTGGGAAGAGGATCCGGCACAGACTGGGAGAGGGTCCCGCACCCACTGGGTGAGGGTCTGATACCGACTGGGAATCGGTCCGGCACCCACTGGGAGAAGGTCCAGCACCGACTTGGGAGAGGGTCCCGCACCCACTGGGAGCGGGTCTGGCACCCACTGGGAAGAGGGTCCCACACTGCCTGGGAAGAGGATCCAGAACCAACTGGGAGCGGGTCCGGCACAGACTGGGAGCGGGTCTGGTACCAACTGGGAAAGGGTCCAGCACCGATGGGGTTGAGGATCTGGCACTGACTGGGACAGGGTCCAATACCGACTGGGAGCAGGTCCAGCACCAACTGGGAATGGGTCTGTCACCAACTGGGAGCGGGTCTGACACCAAATGGCACCAACTGGGAGCAGGTTTGACACCGAATGGGACAGGGTCCAGCAGTCACTGGGAGCGGTTTAGGCCCGGAAGAGGGTCCCACACCAACTGGGAGTGGGTCCGGCACCAACTGGGAGAGGGTCTTGCACCTACTGGGAGCAGGTCTGGCACCGACTGGGAGCGGGTCTGGCACCGACCGGGTTCAGATCCGGCACCGACCAGGACAGGGTCCAATGCCAACTGGGAGCGGGTCCAGCACCGACTGGGAGCGAGTCCGGCACCGACCGGGATGAGGATCCAGGACCAACCAGGTGAAGGTCCAACACCAACTGGAAGCGGGTCCGGCACCCACTGGGATGAGGATCCGGGACCAACCGGGTGCAGGTTCAATACCAACTGGGAGCAGGTCCAGCACCAACTAGGAATGGATCTGTCACCAACTGGGAGCAGGTCCGACACCAAATGGGAATGGGTCCGGCACCGACTGGGTTCAGATCCGACACCGACTGGGAACGGGTCCAGCACCGANGCTGGTTGCGGGGCGGCCTCCCCGCACCGTCCCCCCGCAGCGGGGCAGTGCCGGGTGACGGCAGCGCTTCCTGCGGCTTCCTCCCCTCCTTCCCTTCCTCCTTCCCTCCCTC
>VXBW01003693.1:394490-411245 GCA_013400375.1 Thinocorus orbignyianus
TAAGGCCAGGCTGGATGGGACTTGGAGCAACCTGCTCTAGGGAGAGGTGTCCCTGCCCATGGCAGGGGGGTTGGAAGTTGATGATCTTTAAGGTCCCTTCCAACTCTGACCATTCTATGATTCTATGAAAACTAGAGCTGTAAATACCAGCCTCCTTGAGACCTGGACATTTCTTGAACCTCAGCTAATTGGTTGCAGTGCCTAAAGCCCCACTTAGCTATAAAACAGCCTGTAAAGAATAGCTAAAAACATAACAGAGAGAAAAGTCAAGTCATTAAAAGCATTCTGTGCTTAATGAGTGATTCCCAAGGCCCTTTGCCCAAACTAAATGTGCCCTAAGAACAAAAATATAAACTGCTTTTTCTTTGATAAGCATCTCCAAACACATGGTAATTAAGGCCTGGGGCTGGAAACAGAAGAATGGAAATAGGAGAGGTAGCCCAGGTGGTGTCCCCAGGGACCGTGCAAGGAGAACTTCACTCCCAAGGGAGAAGGGGAAAGACCGGCCTTGTTCATGGAAGGGGGATGAAGATTAAGAAGGGCAAAACCCAGAATGAGTTTGTACCAGTCAAGAAGAGAGTAGGAAAGCTTTTCCATCTCAAGGAGGATGGGAAAAGACTGGAGAGAGACTCTTGGTCAGGAGATCTAGTGACAGGACAAGGGGGAATTGTTTTAAATTGGAAGAGGGGAGATTTAGATGAGATCTTAGGAAGAAGTTCTTTGCTGTGAGGGGGGTGAGACCCTGGAACAGGTTGCCCAGAGAAGCTGTGGCTGCCCCATCCCTGGAGGGGTTCAAGGCCAGGCTGGATGGGGCTTGGAGCAACCTGGTGTGGTGGGAGGTGTCCCTGCCCATGGCAGGGGGGTTGGAACTGGATGATCTTGAAGGTCCCTTCCAACTCTGACCATTCTGTGATTCTATGAAAAGGAGCCAAAAAGAAATTTGTTCTACTAATAAATTACTGATCAAACCACCAGAGATATTGATTCTCTTCTTGAATCTCTCTTCAATATGATGCATTTCAAACGTGGGAGTGGATTTAGGAGCACACCTCTAGGCACACTTTTTTCTTTCCTATGCTTGACAACCTGATGGGATCCATCCATGTCCTGCTGCTACAGCAGGACACCAGCACATTTTGCTTCGATGAGTATCCCAGACTCATCTAGTGTGGCCAGTTCTGGGCACCCTGGTTCAAGAAGGACAGGGAACTGCTGGGGAGGGAACAGCAGAGGGCTACAAAGATGATGAGAGGCCTGGAGCATCTCTCTGATGAGGAAAGGCTGAGGGACTTGGGGCTTTTTAGTCTGGAGAAGAGAAGGCTGAGGGGGGATCTGATCAACACCTAGAAATACTTCAAGGGTGGGTGTCAGGAGGATGGGGCCAGGCTTTCTCCAGTGGTGCCCAGGGACAGGACAAGAGGGAACGGGTACAAACTGGAACACAAGAAGTTCCATCTCAACATGAGGAGGGACTTTTTCACTTTGAGGGTGGCAGAGCCCTGGCAGAGGCTGCCCAGAGAGGTGGTGGAGTCTCCTTCTCTGGAGACATTCCAAACCCACCTGGACACGTTCCTGTGGGACCTGCTCTGGGTGACCCTGCTGTGGCAGGGGGTTGGACTGGATGATCTTCAGAGGTCCCTTCCAACTCTATGGTTGGAATTCTGTAACTCTGAAATGGTCAGTACTGGTCTGTAGGTTGTGTTTTAGATCCACTTCCATATCTCTGAGTACCAAAGATGGGGATGAAATCACACACTGGTAAGACATTCCCATCATGAACATTTCCTGCAGTTTGATCCCACCACCTAATGCGTGTCCTACATTCAAATCTTCACAGCAATTTTAATGGAAAAAATGGATATACCAATATTATCAGGAAGCAGCTCGACAGATGGAGGAGCTCAGCAAGCAAGACACAACTGGCACATTGGCAAGGACGTGACAAAGGGAAGAGAACTAACACCATCCTGGCTTTCTGGAAGTTTCTACCTTCTCCCTCTCTGCTCTCCATCCAGATATCAAACCAGCTGATTTGTTTCCCACAGGAAAAGAAGAAAATAAGAAAAGAGAGAGATGCTTCTTAGGATCCTCTCTCTTTCCTTGCAGGTTACTCTGCTTCTTGGGATCCTCTCTCTTTCCTTGCAGGTTACTCTGCTTCTTGGGATCCTCTCTCTTGTCTTCCAGGTTGCTCTAAAACGTCTCTGGTGCACTCTGGTGGCTGCTGCAGTAATTCCTGATTTGATGACTTGGCAAAAAGTGAATTAATGATTACCGAGGCTGGTTTTGAGATGATCCATATGAGGACTGATGAGCACTGATTCCAGTTAATCCAATATTTTTCTTGAATGTCTCTCCCCAGAGGAATTCAGATCTCCCCCATGGCAGCCCACCTGCTCACCTTGCATGAATCTCATCTCACCTGCTTTATGTTTTAGCTCGTGGTCAGACACCTGCTGAATTTTACCCCGTGCTGCATGGCTTTCAGAAGTGGGAATTGATCCATATTTATCCCTAGAGTGACCTTGCCCAAACCCTCACATCAACTCTTGCTCCCCTTTCCTTGTCCATTATTTATTTACCAATTATTTACCAACTAGATTGAAAAGTCCCCAAAAAATTGCTTCCTGCTACATCACTGTGTTTACTTTCCTTTGGAGCATGATTTAATAGGGATAAATAGTGTGACACTATTTATTTATCACATCCATCAGGATGTCAGTGCAATTTGGGATTTCAGCTGCCACGGCAGCTAAAACCCTGGCTGGAAGTTAAGATTCATTTACTAGTTTTTAAGAAGAAAGACAGACAGGCAGAAAAGAAGAGAGAAAGAAAGAAAGTTTTCCAAGTCCAGCAATAAGTTATTCCTTAAATTAGTAGCCACTTCTCAGCAGTATATCCTGAGCTCATTTCTTGCAAGCATCTTTCATTTTGGATCCAAATTACCTGGGTATCCCACCATAAACAGGAATTGTCAATTAATAATAGGTGTAAAGAAGCATAACTCTGTAAAACAGTTACTACAATGCTTGATTTGTCTGATTTATTCTTGCTGTTTTCTAGTCCTGTTGAAATGATGGATGCTTTCTTTTCATTATTCTCTATTTAGAGCTATTCTTCCCATTTTCTGTCTCGTACTGAGCTGCCAAAAGGTGAGAATTCACATTTGGGACAATTGAATTATAAAAAAACCTAAAAAAATAAAGAAATCAAACCTGAATTTCAGCTATACATGAATCCAGATGAATATAGATAAAAGGGCCTGGATTTCCGCATTCACAAGCCCAAAGACCAGATGATTCTATGATTCTATCCAGCATTTGGAGTGTAATTGAGTGGATGAACTGACTGGCTGAAGTTGAGAATCATTGAATCATAGAATTGTCTGGGTTAGAAGGGACCTTTCAGATCATCCAGTCCAACCATCAACCCAACACTGACAAAAACCATCACTGACCCATGTCCCTCAGCACCGCATCTGCCTGGCTTTGAAATCCCTCCAGGGATGATATCTCAACCACTGCCCTGGGCAGCCCATTCCAAGGATTAAGAAGCCTTTCCATGGAAAAATTGTTCCTAATCTCCAATCTGACCCTCCCCTGGTGCACCTTGAGGCCGTTTCCTCTTGTCCCATCGCCTGTTCCTTGGGAGAAGAGACCAACCTTCCCTGGCTAGACCCTCCTTTCAGGGATTTGGAGAGAGCGAGAAGGTCTCCCCTCAGCCTCCTCTTCTCCAGGCTGAACACCCCCAGCTCCCTCAGCTGCTCCCCACAAGACTTGTGCTCCAAACCCCTCACCAGCTCCGTTGTCTTTTGTTTCTTTAACTGATATTTAAGCTGTGGAGACCTGAGAGCAGCCTTCCAGGATCTGAAGGGAACCTACAGGAGAGCTGGAGAGGGACTCTTGCTCAGGAAGTCTAGTGACAGGACGAGGGGGAATGGTTTTAAATTGGAAGAGGGGAGATTTAGATTGGATATCAGGAAGAAGTTCTTTCCTGTGAGGGTGGTGAGGCACTGGAACAGGTTGCCCAGGGAAGTTGTTGATGCCTCATCCCTGGAAGTGTTTAAGGCCAGGCTGGATGGGGCTTGGAGCAACCTGCTCTAGGGAGAGGTGTCCCTGCCCATGGCAGGGGGGTTGGAAGTTGATGATCTTTAAGGTCCCTTCCAACGCTGACCATTCTATGATTCTAAGAGCTGCACAAACACAAGGCAGGAAGGTCCCACCCAGCGCCCTATATTTTGGAAGCAATCACTGGTGTTATAGAAGGCTGAACTGGAAAGTTTGCCTACATCAGGATATCATCTGTGTCATTTCCACCAGGAAACTGTAACGTTTGCAGCTCATTTGGAAGGTATTTATGTTACAGCAGTCAGATTGACTTTGATTTGATTTAATATAGGATCTTGCCAGTTAATAACTCAGGCTATGTACAGTGCTGTTTGCCATATGCCTAGCTAAAATAAAATAAAATAAAATAAAAAAGAAGCAGAAACTGAATTATCTTTGAAATACTCATGCATATGGGGAAAAGCAGTCAGTGTATACATATATGTAACAAATAGATATTATAGAATCATAGAATGGTCAGAGTTGGAAGGGACCTTCAAGATCATCAAGTTCCAACCCCCCTGCCCTGGGCAGGGACACCTCCCACCACCCCAGGTTGCTCCAAGCCCCATCCAGCCTGGCCTTGAACCCCTCCAGGGATGGGGCAGCCACAGCTTCTCTGGGCAACCTCTTTCAGTGCCTCACCACCCTCACACCAAAGAATTTCTTCCTAAGATCTCATCTAAATCTCCCCTCTTCCAATTTAAAACTGTTCCCCCTTGTCCTGTCAGTCCACTCCCTGACCAAGAGTCCTTCTCCAGCTCTCCTGGAGCTCCCTTCCGATCCTGGAAGGCATTTTTGGAAATCTTCCAAACTAAATTTTTTACCATCTTTAAAGCAGAAATACAAGCAGCAAACACTTTTCAGTAATTTAAGGTATTTCACAAGCTCTCACTGAAGAGCCTCTTCTTGCACATGAGTTTCCTGGCAATAAAATTTGGTAGAAAATACTCCAAAGAGGATTCTTCCAATATCATCCACTCTGCTGCTCCAGAGGGAATTTAGCACCTATGTAATTTAACACTATTTTGGAACATGTTGCAGACATCCTCATGGGGATAACCATCTGTAGGAGCCTTAATCTCGTTGCCACCTGTTGGTTGAGGTACCAAAACTTCAAGTACACCTGGGACTGGGAAAGAGTTTCCATTTTCCCCAGAATTATAACAGATATTAACAAATATCATACAACCACTCTCCTGCCAGCTTGGCAGGTTAGGGGGGATCAATTCTTATATCACAATGATAATGTTTGTGTTTTGCTTCTCACTGTTTTAGCAGGTATAATCTAGATTGAAGAGGACAAGCTACAAAAAAAAGGACAAAATCACAAATGTGGCAAAACCAGCACAAAGAAACAAGCAAATCTCAAATATTGTCTACATTTTTCTTCTCCCTTATCACCTGCATATGCAGATCCATCATGTCCAGCATTTTGATTGCCCAACTGACATCATCATAGATTTTCTTGGGTTCTACCCTTAGTAGGGACAGAATGTCTCCAGAGATGGAAGCTCCACCACCTCTCCAGGCAGCCTCTTCCAGGGCTCTGCAACCCTCAAAGTGAAGTTCCTCCTCACGTTGAGATGGAACTTCCCATGTTCAAGTTTGTGCCCGTTCCCTCTTGTCCTGTCCTTGGGGACCACTGAAAAAAGCCTGGCCCCATCCCCCTGACACCCACCCTTGAAGAATTTATAGTATTTATTCATATATATCATCTTTTCTCTTAGAGTTTTTAGTTTCCACCAGCACTAGGAAGGTGGGAGGTGTCCCTGCCCAGGGCAGGGGGTTGGAACTGGATGATCTTGAAGGTCCCTTCCAACTCTGACCATTCTCCATGATTCTGGATTGTTCACTGTTGCTTCCAGCCCCAGAACTAAGGGGAATTAAATATAACAACAATGAAAAAAACTGGTTGAAACTGAAAAGAAATCAGTGGCATTTCATGCAATATGTAGTTACACAGAATTGCTTTGCCACAGGGTGTCAGGGAAAATAAAAGCTCACACATTCTCAGCAAGACTGGGCTTGTTCACAGGGAAGAAATCCATGGACTATTACTAAATAACACAGCAAGAACATCTGGCTTGGGAATTGCCTGGAAGCTGCTGACAGCATCAGGAATGTTGGTCCTGCTTTAAAATTCTTCTAAAAACAGGTAAGATCCCAGATTTCGGTCCAGTCCAGCAGAGCTATAGGCCATGATTTAAAATAATTCTGGTTCCTTGCAAGGTCACAGGAGGTGGTTCTCCCGCTCTGCTCTGTGCTTGTGAGACCCCACCTGGAGTCCTGTGTCCGGCTCGGGAGTCACCAACACAGAAAGGACATGGAACTGTTGGAACGGGTCCAGCGCAGGGCCACCAAGATGCTCAGAGGGCTGGAGCAGCTCTGCTGTGAGGACAGGCTGAGAGAGCTGGGGCTGTTCAGCCTGGAGAAGAGAAGGCTCCAGGGAGACCTTGGAGCAGCCTTCCAGGATCTGAAGGGAGCTCCAGGAGAGCTGGAGAGGGACTCTTGGTCAGGAAGTCTAGTGACAGGACGAGGGGTAATGGTTTAAATTGGAAGAGGGGAGATTTAGATGAGATACTGGGAAGCAGCTCTTTACTGTGAAGGTGGTGAGGCACTGGAACAGGTTGCCCAGGGAAGTTGTTGATGCCCCATCCCTGGAGGGGTTCAAGGCCAGGCTGGATGGGGCTTGGAGCAACCTGCTCTAGGGAGAGGTGTCCCTGCCCAGGGCAGGGGGGTTGGAACTTGATGATCTTGAAGGTCCCTTCCAACTCTGACCATTCTATGATTCTATGAATAATTAAAGTAGTGTAAATACATAAAAACCAAATTATGATGCAATTTACAGGACAGCAGCAGAATACTTTCATAATATTGCCTTATTTTAAAACTCTTTCTTTTTAAATAACACATCCTGTTAACTTTGATTTAATTTCTCAGACTTTCTAAGGATACAATGTTCTGCTTAATATTTAAAACCACCATTATTAGAGGAAATCTGGATCACGTTTAACATGCCATGGTCACAAATAAGTCTCAGGAACTGAGTCCTGAACCTGGATCTGCTGATGCACTGGTTGTCCTGGTCCCCCTGGGCAGAAACCAAGTGATTCTTCCAAGTTCTAAACCCTGGAGCTGAAATATTTTAGACACAGAATAACACTGACAGGGGACTTATCTGCAGAACACAGGCCTCCTTCTAAATTGCAAGCCGAGTTTTTAGCTCACAGTGGATGTTCAGCCTTATCTTAAGGCAGTGAATTATGTATCAGCAAAATAAACAGGGATTTAAATTCTAATGGTGCATTTTAGTCAGGGAAAACCGTGGTGGTTTATGCCCTGATTGGAAATGTAAATATCAGAACCATCAGTGGACAAACAGAAAGCCATCCTCTGCATCACCCCAAATTTCTGAGAGATGTTTTCATTTAACACCTGTCAAACACTTTTTGCTAAAGCAAGAAGTATTAAGACCTCTGGATTGAAGATTTTCTTAAAAAAGGCCTGTTCTCACTATAAAATGTCAGTATATGATCAGATATTTATCAAATTACATTCATGTTCATCCCCAGAGCTCCTCATCCAGCTGGTCCTGATGCACACACACTCTCCAGTGGTCATTTGGGTAAAACCTAAGTGGTAAAACCTAAGAGTGCATCTTAAATGAACTGTATTTACACCAGACTAAACCTGATGGTAAATAGTGCAAATAAAAGCAACCTCCTGGAGAACACAAAAACTCATCGTTTAAAGATGGTATTAAATAGAGTTTACACATGTCTTTAATATAAGCAGAATATTCCATATTTTGCTTCCTTCCATTTCATCCCTGAACACTTGATCACTAATCACACATTCCAGTGTCATAAAAATACCTGCCTAATTTAATTCTCTCTATTATATTTCACAGTATTTTTATTTTCCCCCCAATTATTTGCATTTGCAGGCAAAGTCTTATCACTGGAAGCAGCTAATTCAAAAGAGCTCTGCAGAATCCAGTGATCCTACGTTCTGGAGCCCTCAACAGAGAAAGGACATGGAACTGTTGGAAAAGGTCCAGAGGAGGGCCACCAAGATGCTCAGAGGGCTGGAGCAGCTCTGCTGTGAGGACAGGCTGAGAGAGCTGGGGCTGTTCAGCCTGGAGAAGAGAAGGCTCTGGGGAGACCTTGGAGCAGCCTTCCAGGATCTGAAGGGAGCTCCAGGAGAGCTGGGGAGGGACTCTTGGTCAGGAAGTGGAGTGACAGGACGAGGGGGAATGGTTTTAAATTGGAAGAGGGGAGATTTAGATGAGATCTTAGGAAGAACTTCTTTGGTGTGAGGGTGGTGAGAGCCTGGCCCAGGTTGCCCAGAGAAGCTGTGGCTGCTCCATCCCTGGAGGGGTTCAAGGCCAGGCTGGATGGGGCTTGGAGCAAGGTGGTGTGGTGGGAGGTGTCCCTGCCCATGGCAGGGGGTTGGAACTTGATGATCTTGAAGGTCCCTTCCAACTCTGACCATTCTATGATTCTATGATTTGCAAAGCTAACGATCTTCACATGAATCCTAGCTAATATAAGAGTCCAAAGGTCCTCTGAATCACAACTTAATGTTCTATAGCACACAGAATGCTGGGTAATAGAGGGTGCAAACCAGTGGACTTCTGTAGAATCACAGAATGGTTAGAGTTGGAAGGGACCTTCAAGATCATCCAGTCCATAACTGTGATAAATCCCTGTACTCACTAAAACAGAATTTGGAATGACTGACCTTGCAATGGTGAAAGCAATGATCTACCACAACTTTTTCCCCTCAGATTTAAGAGGAAACAGCTGTTGTCAGACAGCAGCGTGATGCCAGTGGTGGAACAGGAAGGATTCCAGCATTTAAATCATCTCAATCCCAGTGCATAAGCATTAATAGAGGCTTTTCTTTCATCAGAAATGACTAACAGACCTAACCTCAGCCAGTTCAGTGGCCTCAGCTCCTGACTCACCTATGAAAAGGAGATGCTGTGGTTTGCAGTTCAATACCTGAAGGCTGGTTTCCTTTAGCAAAAATAGCAGGAAGGATTTATAAATGGGATGTAAACTCTTCAACGGGTAGCAACACAAAGCCTGAAAACATTAAAGGGTATCTCTGCATTAGTTCTAAACACATCTTGAAAGAAAACAGAACACACACTTAAATCCATCAATCAGGTCATCCTGATTCCCTCTTTATCAAATTATAATAGACTGTATACTCTATTTTTACATACTTTTATTATTATCATCTATATTTTGATGAGTTCCACTCTTATTTCTACTGTTCTGACAGCAGTCATTTAAAAATTCTTCCCGTTTTGTTCCAGTCAGTTTTTATTGACCGTACTGGGTAAATCACTTACCAGAAAGCTGTGGGGAACAAAAGCTAAAGGACAAAATTGCTGCTTTAGGTAGTTCAAAGGATTATCACACAGCCCAATCCCTAAATTTTATTAGAGATTGATCCCTTAACCGAATTAACTACCCACAGCAGGTTTTTATCCAAATTAAGTTTCCTTCTTAAGTTTGCCTGGAGGCAGATGGCAGTCCTTCAAGATTATTGGAGATAGAAACCATTCTATCTCATATAGATAATTACAAATCAATATTTGGTCTCTAGTCCGTAGGGAACATGTGCTTTTCTCTGGCGATGGAATCTTTGGTCTCATCACGCCCAGGTCTAATTGTATTTGCTGTCATAAGAGTAAAATATAGAATTTATCTGAGATGTTAATCTGTTGCTAGTGCTGGCCACCAAACGTAGGACCATGTGCGTCTCCACTGCGATGGGAAGAGAGGAAGGACCAGAATTGTTTTAAGAGAATTTCAGTTTCCCACAGGAAAAAATACACGTGAGACCAGTTGTCCTCTCGTATCCACCCACAGGTCAACTCTGGAGCAAAGACTTAGAATCACAGAATGGTCAGAGTTGGAAGGGACCTCCAAGATCATCCAGTTCCAACCCCCCTGCCATGGGCAGGGACACCTCTCCCTAGAGCAGGTTGCTCCAAGCCCCATCCAGCCTGGCCTTGAACCCCTCCAGGGATGGGGCATCAACAACTTCCCTGGGCAACCTCTTCCAGTGCCTCACCACCCTCACAGTAAAGAACTTCTTCCTAATATCTAATCTAAATCTCCCCTCTTCCAATTTAAAACCATCACCCCTCGTCCTGTCACTCCACTCCCTGACCAAGAGTCCCTCCCCAGCTCTCCTGGAGCTCCCTTCAGATCCTGGAAGGCTGCTCCAAGGTCTCCCCGGAGCCTTCTCTTCTCCAGGCTGAACAGCCCCAGCATTCCCAGCCTGTCCTCATAGGAGAGGTGCTCCATCCCTCTAATCATCTTGGTGGCCCTGCGCTATCAGCTCAAGTGATGCCACATTACCAGAGAATGTCAACATAACAAATCCAAATCAGAAAGAAAGAAAAAAACAGGTTTTAAGCTGCCAGTTTTCCTGTTACTCTGAGCTCAAGAGTTTGCAAGTCTTAAGAGCTTCAAAGGAAAGGATGCTTCGAGATGCAGAGGTAAAGGGAAAGCTGAATCATGATTTTACCAAAGTGAATACAGATTTTGGTAATAAAATAACTTCTTTTATTAAAGATGGGAGTGGCTGCTGCAGAACTAACAAGTACAGCCTTCAGTATTGCAGGAGGAGCATTAACTACACACCAAGTGACACAAGGAGAGGGGAAAGAGGGCAAGCTGGCAAACTGGGGAAAGACCGAGCTGAAAACAGCAAGAGATCACACCAAAAAGAGATTTGATGAATTGGAGGAAAGGGAGTCTTCCTGTTAAACTTTCCCAAAGTTCCCTCTCATTAATAACCTTATTATTTAATATTTTCACTCTTAACTTTGCCCCAGAAAGAAAAGTGTGAAATTTACTGATAGCAGGAAATGAGGGATATCAATTTAGAAAAAGTCCAGGGTATCATACAGGAAAAATGGATGAATGAAAGGACTGGAAAAATAAAATTGAGGCAGAAGTGCATGTATTTAATCGGCTTAACAACTAGATTTTATGCTATAAGACTTATCATTTTGGAATGACAGATATGAATTGGTCATAAAGCAGCCACAAGACAGTGTAGTACAGCAGTAAAAAAGGCAAATGAAGTTGTAGACAAACCTGGCTGTGTCAGGAGAGAGAGCAGCGGTTGAGTGTCACCACAGACACTCATCAGACATCACTTTAAAATTACAGCGTCACTTCTGATCACTCACTCTTTTAGAACAGATGCATTCAAATGGGAACAATCACATCAGAAAGAGCAGAATCTACTCAGCGTGAGCAACTAGGAAGCAAAAATAAAGCTGCTGTTCATGAGTGCCCGTAAACAGACACATCCAGGGTGGGAAAATCCATTTAAGTCAATGGACAATGTGAATACAAGAGAAATGTGTAGAAACTTTCCACTGGCATCTGTAGGTTGAAAATCAGAGACCCATTTCTAACTAAGAAGAGGAGCAAGATTCCAGCACACTCATCAAGAGGCACAAACAATACAATCTTTTAAAAACTCACTATTTTTTGGATTAGAGAATCACAGAATGATACAGGATTGGAAGGGATCTCTGGAGATCATCCAATCCAACCCCCTGCCACAGCAGGGTCACCCAGAGCAGGTCCCACATGAACGTGTCCAGGTGGGTTTGGAATGTCTCCAGAGATGGAGACTCCACCACCTCTCTGGGCAGCCTCTGCCAGGGCTCTGCCACCCTCACAGCAAAGAAGTTCCTCCTCATGTTGAGATGGAACTTCTTATGGTCAAGTTTGTGCCCATTCCCTCTTGTCCTGTCCCTGGGGACCACTGAAAAAAGACTGGCCCCATCCCCTTGACACCCACCCTTGAAGAATTCATAGGCATTGATCAGATCCCCCCTCAGCCTTCTCTTCTCCAGACTAAAAAGTCCCAAGTCCCTCAGCCTTTCCTCATCAGAGGGATGCTCCAGGCCCCTCATCATCTTGGTGGTCCTCTGCTGTCCCCTCTCCAGCAGCTCCCTGTCCTTCTTGAACTGGGGAGCCCAGAATTAGAGACAGTAAGCCGCAAGGTAGCACTCAGTGATCTGAGAAGTTCTTCTCAGCCTGGCATCCTCACCTGTTATGGGAAGCACAGGGTGGAAGAAGCAACAGAAAGTAGTTATATTAAATATAGAAAAAATAAAAATAATTTTATGTTACAGTTACATTCAGCTTCCAAAAGAAGCTTCAACCATGCAAACCCAGATCATGGATTTTTAAGCAGCAGATCCTAAAGTCCATGCTTATACCAAAGCCTGCACAACCCAAGTGAGTATAAAGGTGTTGGAATCAGAGGGATGAAGGAAGATGCGACCAACCATACCAGCAGAAGTTTTTTTATTTGCTAGTCAACTTCTTGAAGATATAAAAAATTCATATATAAAAAAGCAGGGATCTCATGCCCACTCCAAAATAGTCTTACTAGTTGCTGCTCCAGTTAACAATCTGGTTGTGTCTCGTGACCACTTTTAGAGGCAGGTTATAAAAACAGGTAGTTAATTCATAATAAATATTAAATTTCCAAAAAAGCACTTCCTTTTCCACCTGTGTAGCTTAATCCTTCTCATGTCCTAAAACGAGAAATCACCCCAGCCATGCTTCAGTTTGAATATCTGCAATACAATTTGCTGCAGAAATCTGCCTGTCAGCACTGAATTCTCACATCCCTCATGAATGTCTTACATTCATAATTCCATGTCTTTGTCTTCAGTTTGCTCCTCTTGCCTGGTGGTGTCCCTGGGAGCTGCTCCATCTCCCACTGTCTCCTTTGTCCGTTGTTCTCCAGAATCACTGCTCAGCTCGTTCTTTGTCTACTGCTCAGCTTTCACTTGGTGCACCATCTTTCTTTCTGTAGAGATAATTCCTTAAAGGATATTTATATGAAAACATCTCACCTTGCTGAGAACGTAATTTAGTAGTTTTACAGCTATTTTCTTGGCTGATGCTTCCCCATTCTGCTTTTGTCTGACTGAAACTAAGGAGAAGTTTATGAATGAGCTGAGCAGGACTTGGACGGGTACAGAACCATCCTCTGCAAGGGCTAATTAATTAAGGTAAGCCTAAGAGACCAAGTACTGCTATGTGATTCCTTCTAGTAAGTATGAGTACCACATTTCAGTGTATTCTCATTTCCAGAAAGAACAGTTGCATAGTGCCCAAATTCATCCTATTATTCCTGTAACTCCAGGATCCTGTGTTGCACAAGGTGTTAAATTCAAAGGGAAGACAGATTCCTGTGATGTCCACATTTCTGCTCACTGTGCAAGTCTTACAGTGATGTGAATTAATTACCTGTTCCTCGGTAAGTACTGATTTAAGGGCATAATTACGATTCCCTAAGGACCTGATTACAGCAGCTGTTTGGGCTGCCCAGTGAACTATTCTACTGGTACAGTCTAATCTTGCCACAAACTGTATTCTTCTAAACTTATTAATTACAGTCTTTTGTATTCGGGTATCATTTTCTTCTGCTATATTAACATAATATTTATCCACTAAACTGTGGCAGAACCTTAAAATCCAATTCAGAGACCAGGCCTCACTGCTTAAGAATTTACATGGAATAGGAAGACAATGGTTGACCCTTAATATTTCTGTGTGGCACTCGGGGGAGAAAAAGGGACAGTGCTGATGATAAGCACTTTTCCCAGCACATCAGCTGCCTCAGCATTCTTAACTTGGTCAAACAGCTTATTTTTCTCAGTTTCCTTGCTGTTAATTGGGTTTTAACCATCCCCACCCTCACACAGAGGGAAAATATTACTTCACGGCTAGCCAGAAACCTACTAAAATGGTTAAATCAGAGGTCAGAAATGATAGTCTTCCAAGAATGTCTCAGATAATTTCATATTTCTGCATTCTTTTTTCTACTTGACTGTTGTCTGGGTTCATTGTTACACCACTTACTAACGGAGGCACAGAATAAGCTCACTGTAATGCCTAATAGTAGCTGTTCATGCCTGGCTGGCAAGGATTCAAAAATCCATCGCCTATCTGTTGGGATTCTGTGACACGGATGGACAAAAGCATGACGTGACTTTGCTAAAATCAAGCTCCTCTATAAGCCTGCAGACCCACTGAAGACAAACGAGACCCCCTCCTCAGATCTGTTCTGCCTGTAAACATGCTCTATCATGCTTAATACATACTGGTTCCAAGGAACAGCTCTTGCTCATTTACCTCCTGTCCAATACTGTTCACCACTCCAGCAATACCAAGTGAAATATCTGTCCTCTATATTTAGCTTTGGCAAACAGAAACTTACCCTAAATCACCTTCATTCAGGACTATAACATTTCAGTTTCTTCGTCTGTTGCATTTACTGAGTCCCTTTGCAGCCACATCTCCAATAGCTCTCCTTCTCCTATAAAAGCAAACTGCCTGACCTTTTAACATCTTCCCTAATTTCATTGACTTCTTTCATTCCGTACTTAAAATAATCAAATTCTGCCTTCAGCCAGGCTGCTTGGCCGTGCATCTAGTGAATTTTCACACATGCTCATCACACTGTCTTGATGCTCATCCAGTGTCAGAAGAGCTTCCTTTAAGTTTCATGGACTTTTCCTTTAAGTGTCATGGACTTTTCCTTTAAGTTTCTTTGCATCCTTTCTCATGTTACCTACAAAACACTTAACAGTGATCAGGCTGCCGTTGGTTTAAGAACAGTAACTTTATCACTTTGCTGCATTCCCCCATCAGTCCACGTTCTTCGCCATTTCCTAATTCCCTTTATATTATAAAGCCTTTGAGGCCAAGATATTTTTTTAATCTGATGCTTATAAAGCAAAAAAGGCCAGGAAGCTCTGGTTTAAAACCAGCAGTAATACGCTGCTAAACAAATAACCACTGTCCCGAGGAGGACAAGAGAAGAGAGGAACTGGCAGGGATTTTTCCTCCTTATTTGCCCAGCAAAGGAACAGCGACATAAAACTACACAGATTTATAAGATCAGAACTAAACTGTGATTGTAGTTAGACTTACAGAATAGGTCACACAGTTTCAAGTTAAAAATTGGGAAAAAACAAGGTGAAAACCCGTGGCGTTACGTGCTTCTCTCATGTAATCCATGAGAAAGTATTACCATTGAATAATTGCTTAAAAAAATATCTAGAGAGGGCAGATAACCTGGGAATCAAGTCTTAGGTCATATCAATAAAAAGCAGCAGCGGCACAACTGATTGCCCCCTTTTTTTCCCACTTATTCCTATGGCTAAATTGGAAAAATTCAACTCCTGAGACCGGTCCCCAGAGTTGGGGCGCCTTATGTGGAAACACTACACGAAAATACCACCACTTTCACCAGTTACATTTAGAATTATAGAATGTTTTGGGTTGGAAAGGACCTTAAATACTATCCAGTTCCAACCCCCTGCCCCAGGGACACCTCCCACCAGCCCAGGTTGCTCAGTTTCTGGCCCAACGTACACTCCTTGGTTTCAATCACGTTTTTAGCTGTACGTACAGGCAGAAAAACCGCGATGGAACAAAACACAAGCAGGACATCACCGGGACTGCAAAGTTTCCTGCTGCTTTCTGCAAAAACATGTGTATTTACCTGCCAAACTCTAACAAGAAGAGATGGCATTGGGAGGTTAACAGCGTAGGGCTGCACCCTGCCACATGCCGTGGGGAACCAGAAGAAACAAGCAATTTCTCTAACCCGTGCCATCATAATTACACCACAGGAGCACCCCAGGAACATTAGATTTGCAGATTAGGAATTAAGAGCCGCTATTTCCCACCGAGGGCCTTTGGGTGCCGCCTGAGGCCCTCGGCCGGGGACAGGGCGGGAAGGGCGGGCACCGACGGCGGGGGTAGACGTTGTCTCCCAGCTGGTTCCCGCCTGAGAGCCTCGATCAGGGACAGGGCGGGCACCGACGGCGGGGGGGGGCGGNGAATAATTGCTTAAAAAAATATCTAGAGAGGGCAGATAACCTGGGAATCAAGTCTTAGGTCATATCAATAAAAAGCAGCAGCAGCACAACTGATTGCCCCCTTTTTTTCCCACTTATTCCTATGGCTAAATTGGAAAAATTCAACTCCTGAGACCGGTCCCCAGAGTTGGGGCGCCTTATGTGGAAACACTACACGAAAATACCACCACTTTCACCAGTTACATTTAGAATTATAGAATGTTTTGGGTTGGAAAGGACCTTAAATACTATCCAGTTCCAACCCCCTGCCCCAGGGACACCTCCCACCAGCCCAGGTTGCTCAGTTTCTGGCCCAACGTACACTCCTTGGTTTCAATCACGTTTTTAGCTGTACGTACAGGCAGAAAAACCGCGATGGAACAAAACACAAGCAGGACATCACCGGGACTGCAAAGTTTCCTGCTGCTTTCTGCAAAAACATGTGTATTTACCTGCCAAACTCTAACAAGAAGAGATGGCATTGGGAGGTTAACAGCGTAGGGCTGCACCCTGCCACATGCCGTGGGGAACCAGAAGAAACAAGCAATTTCTCTAACCCGTGCCATCATAATTACACCACAGGAGCACCCCAGGAACATTAGATTTGCAGATTAGGAATTAAGAGCCTCTATTTCCCACCGAGGGCCTTGGGGTGCCGCCTGAGGCCCTCGGCCGGGGACAGGGCGGGAAGGGCGGGCACCGACGGCGGGGGGAGACGGT
>VXBW01003693.1:411314-455998 GCA_013400375.1 Thinocorus orbignyianus
CCCGACGGCGGGAGTAGACGTTGTCTCCCAGCCGGCTGCCGCTTCTCTCCCTCTTTCTCCTTTTTCTCCCTATTTCCCTCACTCCCGGTGGCTCCCGGCTGTCCCGGCGGGTCGATACCGTGTGTGCCGGCGGGTCGGTGGCCGCTTTCCCCCGCCCTTACCTCAGGTGCAGGTAGTGCACCAGCTTCGTCACCACCGTCACCATCTTCCCTCAGGGAGAGGACAGACACCACGACGGCTCTCCTCCCTCAGCGGCGGGGTTTCTTCCCCCACGGCTGCTCTTCAACCTCCTCCTCCTCCTCCTCCTTACCGCCGCCTTCTCCTTCACCTGCCCGCCCCGGCCCCGCCGCCCTCAGGCCCGCCCGCCATGAAGGCGGGGCCGCCCGACCCCAGTTCCCCTCCTTCCCCAGACACCCACAGCCTCTTCGCTTGCTCGTTTCCCTCAGGAGATAGCCACGGTGAGGCGGTGGGAAGGCGGACACCCAGCCCCAGAGGGGTCTCAGGGGGGTCTGGGGTCGGGGCCGGCCCCGGCGGCCTCCTGTGAGGTGACCGGCTTCGTCCGGGCCGGCCCCGGGGCGGCCTGCCCACCCCAGAGGCCCCGGCGTCCTTCTGAGGTGATTTTATGGCTTAAAAGCGGCTACTCGGGAGGATTTGTCATAGTAGGGAGCTCTTTAATCTACGAAAGGCGTAAGAAGAGCCAAAGGGCTGAAGCGTGAGGTGAATTCAGGCTGGGAGCAGTGAAACATCTCTCTGTGGTACCGTAAAGGGACTGTAATAATCTAAAGCACTGCTGGATCTTGAGTCTTTTGACATTTTAGCTTCCTCATGCAAACCACAGAGAAATAATCCCTAAATCTGGTCGGTTGGGGTTACAGAGAAAATTCTGTGGTCTCTTGTTACCGTGGAGATGGGTTTAGGTGATGGCAGAGCAGGCGATCAGAACAGTAACGTTGGGTTTTTAAACCTATGAATATGAATTACTCTGGTTTTTTGGTCTGCTACAAATTGTGAGTTGTCCCCTTCTTGTGCATTCCCCTCCCCAGGCACCAAAACCGGCAAGAAAAATTGTATGTACAAAAATGTAATTCAAAGATGATCAGAATGCGCCTGTGAAGTTGCATGAGGGAAGGCTGCAAAGGAAAACATATTCCACAGTATGTTTTCTGATTCACAATGCTGGATTTATAATAACAACTTACTCTAAATGAAGCATTTCATTGCGTTGGTAACATTCAATTTGCTGAAACTTAGAAAGAAAGGGAAAACACAGTACATGAAATCTTTCTAGTTCACCAGGAGGTATCTGGGGACTGTGGATAGCTCAGGAAACAAAGATGCAACTTAAATATTTGATATACATTAGAAAGTTGTACCTGCAAGTTACTGTTCAGTCACTGTGGCCTTTGGAAATAAGGAACTGTAAATTGTGTTTCATTTTTTTTCTAGGAAGAATTAATTGGAAATCCCCACTGGCAGTAAGAATTTTAACTCAAGTTTGTGGCTCGCTGTTGTCTCTAATCCCTTCTGTCTGCACGTTCTTGACAGTATTGGATTTAAGAGGGAAGTGTGGTTTGTTACTGGTGATGAATCAGAATATAGACATTCTATAAAGAGACAGGAATTGATGTAGATAGTTAAAACAGATTATTTTTTTTAGTGGTTGATACTGCTACATAGAATATTTTTAGCCCATTCTACATATAGCTTTATATTCCATAACCTCAGGCTTCTTGTCTTCATTAATGTCACTGTTTTACTCTCTTTAAATTCTGTAATTCTGTTATTTCTCAGCTCATGTCAATTATAGCTCCAAAATACGTGTCCTTCACTCACTAAGTGAGCGAGCTTATAGCTCTGTTCGATCCATGGAGCAGAGGTGGAAGGTTTTACCTCTAGAAGGTTTATTTTCTGTACTTAGTGCTCTCCCTTTTCATATTTGTTCCTAAAATTCTTTATTTCTCACTAGCATTCCTTGACATCTTTACTTGCTAATTCTGTGCCTGTATTTATTCTTATCATTGGTTTACAAAAAGATTAGAAAATCTAAAGTAGCTGTTCTCTAACAGTTGTTATCATTCAAAGTGCTTGTTCCCAGAAACGTTATGTATCTGATTACTAGACTCAAAATTGATCTGATGTATTAATTATTCTTTTCCCTGCAAGAATTTAAACTTTCCTTGAAATAAGAAATCTGAAAAGTCGTTTTGCCAACTCCTAGAAGGACCTTTCAGAATATCTGAAATAAAACATGTACTTCATGAGTTTTGTTTTGGTGTTTCTTCACTTTATTCCATTGTTTGACTTTAATTTTCTTAAATCATGTGCAGTTCAGTAATCAACGGGATAATGTGTTTTGATTATATTCCATCAACAAATTTCTACAAAAATAATGTTTTTAATTGAAACTCTTAGATTTTGTGTAATCAGCATTTTCTAGCAGAGAGCTACCCATCAGAAAGTTTTAAATCATTCCAAGGACTGAAAATATAACCCGCTATTTTCACCGTGCTAAGGATGAAAGCAAAGCTTTTCAGGGCAGGGGAATTGGTCGGACGTAGTGGACAAGTGAGGCATAAGCTGTTGGAAAGGGGAAATTAATTCCTAATCCTATTAGTTAATAGATGGCTTATTCCAGCTGTATCATCGTATGGTCTTTTTGCAGTATCTAATTAATTTAATACAATGCTGTTTTTTTCACATTCTTACAATTTTTGGCTTGTTGTCCTCCCTGGGATGTGTGCAAATTGGCAAATCTCAGCAACATCAGGGTAGTGGCGTTGCCATGGAAGGTGACCAGTGTAAAAGTGTGATTATGAGTAAAGAATTTGAGGAGATACCACCTTTTTAAGTCAGAGTTTTGCCCGTGGAGGAAATCCTTGGGAAAGGATTCAACTAAGCTCTGTGGAGTGAAGAGTTACAGTCCCTATAAATTCATCAAAATGCACTCGGAGTAATGTCGGAAGAGTTCGCTGACTCTAAAATGGATCAGGTGATCATGATGAAGCACCAGGAGAATATCAGAGCTCTCAGATGTCTGGAGCATCTCGTATTCTGATACATAAAAGCAGCAAATTCCACCTAGAGAATTAAGCGTTCATAATTTAACACTGTCTGTAGGCAGCACTCCAGAGGAGAGAAGATTTTGGTGACAAAAAATGAGTTGCATTTGGCCATCCTGCGTTTCTGAGGCTGGTGCTTTGTGGCATCTGTTGCCTTTATGAGCCCTGGAATTCGTGTGAGACTCACTTTTGGTAACTTTGAAATGCACAGGTAGGGGGTTTTGATGGAGAAAGCAGGTCTGAGAAGAGAACTACTACCATCAGCAAGGTGCTCTCTGCAGCTTCAGAGAGAGCACTTAGGATTGTGATAAAATTTGCCGATGACACCAAGCTCGGTGGCGCGGTTGACACGCTGGAGGAAAGGGATGCCATCCAGAGGGACCTGGACAGGCTGTAGAGGTGGGCTAATGCAAATGGCATGAAGTTCAACCAAGCCAAGTGCAGAGTCCTACACCTGGGACGTGGCAACCCCAGGCACAAATCCAGGTTGGGCAGAGAATGGCTGGAGAGCAGCCCTGAGGAGAAGGACTTGGGAGTGCTCCTGGATGAGAAGCTCCCCAGGAGCCGGCAGTGCGCGCTGGCAGCCCAGAAACCAACCCCAGCCTGGGCTGCAGCAAAAGCAGCGTGAGCAGCAGGGCCAGGGAGGGGATTCTCCCCCTCTGCTCTGTGCTCCTGAGACCCCACCTGGAGTCCTGTGTCCAGCTCTGGAGTCCTCAACACAGAAAGGACATNAAGTGCACAGCATTTATGCTGCTGGTATAACCTGAAAATCTAGGAAATGGATAATCTAATAAAAGCAGCAAAAGCTAAATGGAATTTTTTTAATCCCTTCATCAGTTGTTCTCTGTAACGGGCAACACTTACGCATACTTAATCATAAACAATACTTAAATGTGCTTTAGGATTTGCTTTCCTTAACTAAGCAATAATAGATTTCAAAGTTAAAAATGAAATGATGTAAGTACGTGCCTTCCTAAAACTGTCACCAACTCCCCATGGGGTATTAGTTAAGAATGTCTGAGCAGTTTTTCCTACACTATTTCTGTACAAACCGTGGCGCTTTGAAATGTGTTCATCAACACGTGAAACACGTTCATGTTTGTTGGGTGTCATTTTTGCCTCCAAAGCCAACCTGAACTGCTATGAAAGGGCTACTGGAGCACTTAGCTATACCATTAATTTTCATGGAAAAAGGCACTTTGCAGGGAAAATTAAAAAAAAGAAAAAGGTGCAGCTTCAAGGTAGCAGCAAGACATCAATTTTTCCGCGTTTGAAATTAACATCATGTTTTACATAATGATCCTCTCTGCTGATCATTAAAATAACACAGTTACCTCGGCAACTGGAACAGCCTGCAAATGTTATCTGGTGATACATAACACGTTCTAAAAATACACACAACAAATAAGGTATGAAACATCATCATTTGGGGAATCGAAAAATATTGCTTTCAGTAAAAATACCTTCTGGTCGAAGCAGATTTTGGTGAGAAGTTTGTTTTCAATCGGAACTGATTTTATTTGCTCCAAACCTGAAGAGCCCATGTTTCATTTCCTGATCATGGAAAACAGTAGTTGGTTTTCAACTCCTATCTCGTGCTTTTCCTTAAATATTTGAATTTAAATAATTGATGAATGCCCTCTGGAGAGTTTACTGATTCAAACCTGAGCGCGTCTGCTGTCATTACAACCTCCTCGTTCCCGTCTTTCTGGACCCCTGTGAGTCTGGAGATCTAACAGGACTGAAGCAAACGGGCATGGACACTCTTCACCTTTTTTCTTTATCAAGCAAAACTCAATTAACTCTGTTGACAGATGGTTTGGGGCTGTCTTCAAATGTATTTTATTTTTTTGTGTGTGTATAAATGATGTACTGAAAAATTCTGCCAGAACTAGTTACCAGCTCCCATTAGGATGGAAAATTGCTCCCAGTTGGGTAAACTGGTCAATATCCTGTAAATTCTCTTTCATTCTTCCTGGTTGCTGAAGAAACTACCTTCTTGATACACCCTCTGCCCTCTACCTTTGCCACTTACTGCCTGCCCTTCTCTCTCCTGGGACTGTACTAAGAAATACTCCCCACTTTTGTAGGATTCACTATCATTTTCCAGTGAAATAATGTTAAAACAAATTCCTTAGGAGTTCAGTTTAAATACCAAATTCAAATAAATATAAATATGATTTGCTCTTGAATTTGCTCGTGTGATTTGGCTAATATCTACAGTTTCTTTCCAGGTATCAAACACGTTGAGCATTTTTGTCCTTTTCACAGGACACCTCTATGTGTGGACCCCCACCAGCGTTCATGAAGTGAGTCAAAGCACTTTTTCGGTGTATTTTTGAAAGGCACTGATATGGGGGACATTTCACAGCCTGAAGACTGCTAGGAAATTGGTATTTGGAAAAGAGGAGATTTAGATGAGATCTTAGGAAGAACTTCTTTGCTGTGAGGGAGGTGAGGCACTGAAACAGGTTGCCCAGAGAAGCTGTGGCTGCCCCATCCCTGGAGGGGTTCAAGGCCAGGCTGGATGGGGCTTGGAGCAACCTGCTCTAGGGAGAGGTGTCCCTGCCCATGGCAGGGGAGTTGGAACTTGATGATCTTTAAGGTCCCTTCCAGCTCTAACCATTCTGTGATTCTATGATTTTGCCATAACTCCTGTTTTATTTGAACACTTCTCCTTTTGCTGCTGAAAATCTGGTGCCAAGATCCCGCAGAGAGAGAGTCTGGGTACCCACAGGTGGTCCTTTAGAGATAACAGGTTGCTGTTGAAAGCAGGAGCAGAACCTTTGCATCCAAATCACTTTGCAAATCCATAACAAATCATCTCACATCCCTGTATTCGATGTTGATGGGTTTCTAGGGGGAGCAAACTTCAAAGATTGGGGCCAAGGCCTTGCCTTAGATTTTGGTTGTCCATGGTTGTTGTAGCAGTGCTCCCCAATCCAAGAATGGTTGGATGATGTCCAACCATGCATCTTTTCCTTCTTTTAGCACTTTTTGCAGAGGAAACCTGAGTGTTTGAACTGGGAGAGCACTGTGAGATGTTCATTGGGTGCCCAGAACTGGAAAATGGATGGAGTAGGCTGTGCAAGTCCATCACGGACCATGCCTGTCCTACCACAGATAGTCATCCTGGTGCATCTGATGAGGGATTCAATGCTCTAAAAGGGTTCATTTCGTTCTCCCTGAGCAAAGGAGGGGTTGGGACACTGGTGTGGACCTTCCAGTATCTGAAGGGAGCCTACAGGAGAGCTGGAGAGGGACTGTTTGTCAGGGAGTCTAGTGACAGGACGAGGGGGAATGGTTTTAAATTGGAAGAAGGGAGATTTAGATGAGATCTTAGGAGGAAGTTCTTTGCTGTGAGGGTGGTGAGGCACTGGAACAGGTTGCCCAGGGAAGCTGTTGATGTCCCATCCCTGGAAGTGTTTAAGGCCAGGCTGGATGGGGCTTGGAGCAACCTGCTCTAGGGAGAAGTGTCCCTGCCCATGGCAGGGGGGTTGGAACTTGATGATCTTTAAGGTCCCTTCCAACTCTGACCATTCTATGATTAAAGCCGTGGCTTCACACTAAAAGGTTCAAAGCCAATAGTAAAAGGTATTAATTACATCATCAAATTTTATAACCATTCCTAAGACCTTTATCCTCTCTATCATCTAATGAGACAGTGCATGCTGTCTGGGGCTATGATTAGCTCCCAAAAAGGAGAGATTAGAGCATTAGCCATTACTGAGCAGATGGATCTTAAGCCAAGAAATAAATATTGTCAGTGAGTCACGGTTGGAAGACACAAAAATATTTAAAATAAAGCTTTAAATACCTGTGGAGATTATCAAGGGTCTAACTTTGCGCTGTGAAAACACACAGGCCCCATGGTGGAGTGAAGAATTTGTAAAGCTTTCACATCTTTGCTCCGTTTAACAAGTATTTCTAGCCAAGGGTCTGTATTTTCAGGAATACAGAAATAATGAGTACTGTCAGATTTTCAAGGCCAGGCTGGATGGGGCTTGGAGCAACCTGCTCTGGTGGAAGCTGTCCACCATAAGTTGGAAAAGGGAGGTTGGAACTGGATGATCTTGAAGGTCCCTTCCAACCCAAACCATTCTGTGATTCTATGATTTTGTTTTGTTTGCTTTTTTTTTTAAGTGGATATCAAAGAGCTAGAAATGTGGATCGAGCGATTTATAGAGGTGGGAAAATGACAGGCTGAGTTTGAATAAGTAGCTTTCTGCTTCACTGGGAAATTAGAAGTATTGAAATCTACATTTTTGTGAAAACACCAACTAAAAATCATCACATTTTCTGTGTATCAAACTATTCCGTAGTTTGATATTTGGCTGCTTTTAGGCATTTGAGTTAGTTCATTGGTCCCAGGAAAACCTTCTGGATTGGTTTGCACCTTGACTTTACATTGAAGGTGGTGCTGTTGGCCTGGGAACACATCCTTGGAATCTCCAAAAAACCACATTTCCCATGGGTTCTTCTTTGTTGGGAGCAACATGCTTCACCACTGGGGAGAAGAATGAATGCAGGGCCATGTAGAGAGGGGGCTGAGTTGAGGACAGCTGTCATCTCTCTTGGTGGGTGGTGGGAAATGATGAAAAGGAGCTTTTTGCTTCTGAAAAAAATGGTCTTATGCTGATTCTAAGTATGGTATTAGCAAGGTGTGGCATTTGTGTACTGTTCCATTGATTTCTGTACCTAATGGTTCCAACCTGTAACCTTTTTCCTTGCCTGGAAGCAGGTAAAGTCTCCATCTGCTTGGAGAACCTGTGTGAACTCATAACTACTAGCCTGCATCACCAGGGGTTAAAGAACTTAATGCCAAAGCCCACACTGATGAAATTAATCAATATACCTGTGCCTGGCAAAGGATTCTGAAAATCCTGGGGCAGGATCCGCAGGCATGTTTAGTTTGGAGAAGAGGAGGCTGAGGGGAGACCTCCTTGCCCTCTACAGCTCGCTGAAAGGAGGGTGTAGAGAGGTGGGTGGTGGCCTCTTCTCCCAAGGGAATAAGGGCAGGAACAGAGGAAATTGTCTGAAGTTGTGGCAGGGGAGGTTCAGATGAGATTTGGGGAAGAAGATCTTCCCTGAGAGGGTGTTCAGGCACTGGAAGGGCCTGCCCAGGGAGGGGGTGGAGTCACCATCCCTGGAGGGATTTCAGAAATGTGTGGATGTGGCACTTGAAGGCCGAGATTGTTGGGTTGGGTGATTTGTTTTGTAGGGTTTGGGTTTTTTGTGGTGTTTTTTTTTTTTATTTGGCTTGGGTTTTGCTGGTGTTTTTTTATGGTTGGACTCAATGATCTCAGAGGTCCCTTCCAGCTATGAAAATTCTGTGATTCTGTCATTGTGGGAGCTCTGGATGTGGGGACCACCTTTCCTGGAGTCATGGATACGGCAGCAGAAAACCAGGTTGTGGCTTACAAGTGGCCTACAAACCTCATATCGTGATACTCCAGTGCTACAAGTTCAGTCTGTGGAGTTTTTTCTTCTTTCACTAAACTTGCCTGTTTCTGTATTCTCATTTCTTGCTTTCATTGTGCCTTTTTGGTTTCTTTTTTTTTCCCAAACACATGTCCCTGTTGCTGTTTTCCCTGTTTTCCTTCTGCTCTCTGCAGCGCTCTTGTAGCCTTTGGCAGGTCTGTGGTGGGATACACACAAGGCCCATCTTTTCCTCCAGCAGCTCTTCCTTCCCACCTGTGTCTTGACTGTTATCAGTTAATTATATGCAAATTACTCAAGTGGGTCACTTTATTATTGCTCCAGAAACAGCCAGCTTTGTTGTATTTAAAAATAACCCCTTTGGTGTCTCAGGTGTTATCTCTGAAGGCTTCCAGCCAGGTGACACATACACAGATAGAGCTTGTATTGCTGACATGATGGATATTTATTTCATATTCATCATTATTGCTTAACATCAAAGTCATGGAAAGGATGAAATAAGTAACATTGACATTCTCTCACTATCCCATGTCTGAAATTAATGCAAGAAGCTAATGGTTCTTTAATAGTTGGATTTTTAATCCGTGATAGAGTTCTCGCTGTGATTGTGGCCCAGTTGTTTGTGCTTTGGGGAAATCCAGGGACTACAGCCCTCCTCACGTTGTTCTGAAGGTCTCTCTTGCCGGTGATTTAAGATTTTTTAGGAAGAAGTTCTTTGCTGTGAGGGTGGTGAGGCACTGGAACAGGTTGCCCAGGGAAGTTGTTGATGCCCCATCCCTGGAAGTGTTTAAGGCCAGGCTGGATGGGGCTTGGAGCAACCTGCTCTAGTGGGAGGTATCCCTGCCCATGGTAGGGGGGTTGGAACTGGATGATCTTTAAGGTCCCTTCCAATTCTGACCATTCTATGATTCTGTAATTTCAAATAGAAAACAAAAATTAAAAACATGGAGACTGAGCAACAGAGCTCCTCCAAGCTGCAGCAGGGAGGGGAAAATCCTGCCAGGTTAAAATTAGAAGCTTGTTCTCCCCGCGGATTAAGTTTCTATCTAATCCACTCATGCTCTGCCACATGGCACACGACCTCCAGGCACAGGCTGCCTGAGGACTTTACACTCCATGGGAATGCCTTTCCCTGCCTTTGTGTAGTTCTGAACGGGACCAAATCTGGGAAAATCATAATATTGGTCGGTTTTCTGGACACTCATGATCATGGAGATAACATGATAGGACGAGGAGGGTAATGGTTTTAAATTGGAAGAGGGGAGATTGAGATGAGATCTCAGGAAGAAATTCCTTGCTGTGAGGGTGGTGAGGCACTGGAACAGGTTGCCCAGGGAAGTTGTGGCTGCCCGATCCCTGNTAACTTCCATTTCTCTCCTTCATGAGAGACAAGCTCCTTCTTTGCGGGAGTCCTCTAAAAATGTGCTCCTCACCACATGTGTGCGTTCAGTATTGAAACTTCATTGAAAATTGTAAAACTGGCTATAAATATTCAAATGTTAGATGAGGTCAACAGGGGAGAGAACCTTCCGAGGCATCATCTGTTGAGGAAGATTAAGGCAGATGCAACTTTTAGTGCTCCCATCTTGGTTTTGTGAGCAAACTGCAGTTGATACCCAACCACCAGTGGTGTATTTAAGATGAAGTTGCCCGCTAGCAATTTTGCTGTGGTGATTTTATTATGGTTAAAGAGCTACAGAGCTGCTTGAACCCCCCTGCTGTGATCTATTTGTTGTTTTTTAATTACCTCTACTCACAGACTCACACTTGGGCATCATCCATGTGCAGCTCTGGGAGAGAAAAAGGGATATGTAAAAAAAAGTAAAGAGATGAGTATCTAATTATTTGCTTAAGGGAAAAATGTAGGTACAAAACCTAAAAGTGATGGCAGCGACGTTGCAAACCAACGTAAGACAGAAGAGTTTTGGTGAGCTAAAGATCAGCCTTACAATTAGACACTCGGTAACTTCATTTTAATTACATTGTTAATGAAAGTGTGGAATTCCTAGAGTTTCCTAGAAAGGCGAGTTCTTATTTCGCGTTTCAAAAATCATCGAGAATGGGGTAAATGAAGTTGTCTTTGAACAAGCAGTATGCCAAAATCTGTCCTCCGCAGATCATTGAGATGACTCCAGATCCTGCAAGAAAATATAACACTATTTAATATTAATTTTGATAGCAGAATACAAATGTTATGATAAAATTTTAAACAGACATTCTTTTTATCTTTTTATCTCTGGGACTGTTCAGCTTGGAGAAGAGAAGGCTCCGGGGAGACCTTGGAGCAGCCTTCCAGGATCTGAAGGGAGCTCCAGGAGAGCTGGAGAGGGACTCTTGCTCAGGGAGTGGAGTGATAGGACAAGGGGGAACGGTTTTAACTTGGAAGAGGGGAGATTTAGATGAGATCTTAGGAAGAAGTTCTTTGGTGTGAGGGTGGCGAGGCACTGGAAGAGGTTTCCCAGGGAAGTTGTTGATGCCCCATCCCTGGAAGTGTTTAAGGCCAGGCTGGAGGGGGCTTGGAGCAACCTGCTCTAGGGAGAGGTGTCCCTGCCCATGGCAGGAGGGTTGGAACTGGATGATCTTGAAGGTCCCTTCCAACTCTGACCATTCTATGATTCTATGATCTTCAATTTTTTTACTTAAACTTTTCACCTGAGGCTTTAACCACCTACAAAAATACCAACCCCAGCAGCTGCTGATGCAAAACCCAGTTGCAGGACAGGGAATTTATTTGCCTATCCCCATCATTTTGGAACTTACTGCAGCGCTTGATCCTTGTTACCCATCACATCAGAAAGAACAGACACCAGTTCACTATTTTTGGAGATAATGTAATCTGGTACCAAGCTATGCTTTTAATTTTGTAGAAAATTAACCATTCAGAGAGGTAGGTTGGCCATTTGCTCTAAGGAAATGGGATGACTGGGATTAATGGAACCATGGAATGGTCAGAGTTGGGAGGGACCTTAAAGATCATGGATTTATCTCATCTATCACGAGTGCTGATATAAAAATTTATTTAAAAAGTTATAAAAATTGTCTCTGGAGGTGCCTATTTCTTCCCGTTGATTATAAAGGGTACCAAGGAAGACTAGTTTGGCCAACTGTCTTCTTGACACCCCAATTAATTGTGGTAGTTTGATGAGTCAAGACTTAACTATGGGTTATTTCAGAAAGGTGAGTGTATCTGCTCATAGGAAGATTAACATAAGCTGAGTAAGTTCTGGTCTTAAAAAAGAAGATATTTTTAAGGCAAAGCAAATGTTGGCCTGTGTTACCTGCTTGTGTCGTTGAAGAATAAATCTAAAGCATATATTTCTTCTTTAAATGTTGATATTTCTCCAATTAGTAAGGTAAGAGGTATTTGATAGAAACAATTCATACTGTAAATACTAATTTTCTACAATTTTAACGTTACTGAATGAAAGTATACCTAATGCCAGCCACCAGTGCAACATCAGGGGGAATTCAGACATAACTGCAAGGAGAAGAAAAGGAGAAATGTCAATTTTTAAACACTAAAGATGAGGATAATTATGTTTCATAAATGATATACCTTACATTTATTGGGATTAAAAATGCATATTTAGGTCTCCTCATTCAGATTCTTGGCCATACCATCAAGCTGAGCCTGGTGAGCGAGCCCACTGGAAGGGAAGTCTTAAACTGAAGAAATAAATGTGTGCTAAACAGAGCTCTTAAACTCTGAAGAATTGCAGAATCACAGAATTTTTATGGTTTGAAAAGACCTCTGAGATCACCGAGTCCAACCATCCAATATGCCTTTTTTTATTACTTACCTGCACATGGTTTAGCACATCAGAGACCAACAATAACAAAACAAAACTCAAAAATCAAAAGAGGTTTGACTAGACATCAAAATGCACCATCTAATCTAATGTAATGATAGAATATACTTTCCTGTATAAATTATATACAGAATATACAGGATGATGATACAGAATATACAGAATGATGATGCATGATGGCTGGAGAGCAGCCCTGAGGAGAAGGACTTGGGAGTGCTCCCGGATGAGAAGCTCCCCATGAGCCGGCAGTGCGCGCTGGCAGCCCAGAAACCAACCCCAGCCTGGGCTGCAGCAAAAGGGTGAGCAGCAGGGCCAGGGAGGGGATTCTCCCCCTCTNAAGGCCAGGCTGGATGGGGCTTGGAGCAACCTGGTGTGGTGGGAGGTGTCCCTGCCCAGGGCAGGGGGGTTGGAACTTGATGATCTTGAAGGTCCCTTCCAACTCTGACCATTCTATGATTTTATGAAAACAGGTTTTTTTTGTTGTACTTTTTGTAAATCCCTCAAATTAAGTACAAAAGTTTTTCCTTAAGGAATAACAGTAGTTTCAATTCCAGGAAATCAAATTCAGTAGGTGAGAAATTATGCTTAATTTTTTCAGATGAAGTCTCTGTTGGTCTCTGCCTTAACGTGTCAAGGGACCTGGGGAATCTCTGTCTCTATAACGTCCTGAAAGACAAATGGACAAAGCGTTGGAAGATGAATTATGATGTAGCAGGGAGGGAGCCCTAGTTTGTCAGTGATATCTTTCCTATTTCTAAATTATAGAGTTGAAAATCCCTAAGGTCATTGTTATAGGAGAAAAGAATCCCCCAAAGGGCTCTGATAAGGATGGGATTAAAATATATTTCCTAATCAGCTGTGGCTGGGTTTTGCTAAACAGCAAAAGGAGGAGGAGCTGGTTTCCAGGTGCTGGCAATAAGTGATGATGAGTCTCATCTACAGCAGCTAATTCTTTTCCCTTCCTTTCAGAGGAAGAGTTTCAGGAGAAAAAAAAGAAGAAAAAGACAAAAGAAAGACACTTTGATGGTAAAAATGCTTTATTTTCCTCAACGAGATTTAGTTCAAATGATCTAATTTTAAAATTTGGAATTGACTTTGCTGAAACAAGCACCTTTTTTACTCTTCACTAGAACTGAAGCGTTAATGAGTAGATCCTAAATTGTCAGGATGTGGACAGCTATCATTGTCTTGGTTTTGAGAAAAACACACCTCCCAGATGCTGAAATTGTACCTAGGCTGGATGTATTTGATATGAATTATAAACCTCTAAATTTTTCATAAGAAAATAGCATTTTAAAATTCTGCAACAAAACCAGAATTGAGTTTTAATCAGCAGGATTTCAATATCTGCATGAGTCCAGTGGCTGGAAATTAGAGGTATATATCTATTTAGCTCCTGTAATAGATGAATTATAGTTAACTGGCCCTTCAGTTTGTGATAATGTGTACTTATTTAGAAGTAAAGAAACTTACCGACCCAAGTTATGAGGATGTGAATAACAGTGACTGTCACAGCGTAATCCCACACCCATTCCTCCACAACCAGGGCGAAGAGCAGACCGCAAACGAAGAAAGTTATCTCCAATGATATCACCAGAACTGTGAATGAAAACAGGATGCTTACACCAAACATGGTCTCAAAAGGTGTTTGTCTTATATTCAGGATAATAGCCATGGGAAGTTAAAATGTCTGAGATGATAGTTATGAAAATTATGTTTTCAAATTAAGTCAAAATGATGTCTGTATCAAAAAAAGCGCAACCAGCAGGTCACAAGAGGTGATTCTCCCCCTCTACTCTGCGCTGGTGAGACCCCACCTGGAGTCCTGTGTCCAGCTCTGGAGTCCTCAACACAGAAAGGACATGGAACTGTTGGAACGGGTCCAGCGCAGGGACACCAAGATGCTGGGAGGGCTGGAGCAGCTCTGCTGTGAGGACAGGCTGAGAGAGCTGGGGCTGTTCAGCCTGGAGAAGAGAAGGCTCCAGGGAGACCTTGGAGCAGCCTTCCAGGATCTGAAGGGAGCTCCAGGAAAGCTGGGGAGGGACTCTTGGTCAGGGAGTGGAGTGATAGGACAATGGGGAACGGTTTTAAATTAGAAGAGGGGAGATTTAGATGAGATCTTAGGAAGAAATTCTTTGGTGTGAGGGTGGTGAGACCCTAGAAAAGGTTTCCCAGAGAAGCTGTGGCCGCCCCATCCCTGGAGGGGTTCAAGGCCAGGCTGGATGGGGCTTGGAGCAACCTGGTGTGGTGGGAGGTGTCCCTGCCCAGGGCAGGGGGTTGGAACTGGATGATCTTTAAGATCCTTTCCAACTCTAACCATTCCATGATTCTATGCTTTACAAGATCAAATGTTATACCAACGTTTTCATTATTAAGTTACTTTCTAACTTTGCCACAGACATCTCCATGCATTGTCCTGATTTGCTGAGAGAGTTTAAAATACTACATATTTTGTGGAAAAACAGATTTACAGGATCATAACCAGTTCCTATAGCCTGGAGGAGAAATGGTGTAGAAATTTTACTGAAGGACTGTGCACACTCTTCTTTATATAAATCATTTCTTACTGTAACAGATCTTTCACCCAGCAGCTTGAAGAAATGTAAAAAATAAGATAAACGTAACTGGAAACTCACATATTAGAAAAGTGGGAAGTAACACTTCAAAAAAATGTAATGTTTGACAATGCATTTGACTATTTTTAGTTTATTGGATTTCCTGATGGTAGTGTACCTTCAAATTAGGCTAATGATTTCATTTTCTTTCCCATTGCAACAGCTGAAATGCTCTTTTTTTTTCATCTGAAATCAGTAGTGACACTGTACAAGTCTCCAAAAGAGCACTTTTATTGCTCTTTTTAACCCGATGAACTAACCAATTCACTTTTGATCTTTTTTTTCCTTTACTGACTAGATTATGCAATTTGCTTTTGTAAAATAGATTACAAATCTGGCAAAATTTCAAGTCTGCATGAAGGAATGACAGTTTAGGGAAAAGAATACATTTTGAGAGCCTCAGACAAGAATGCAGAAATTTGTCTTAGGATATATGAAGATATATAAAGATATATTTAGGGGTCATTTATATTTTATATTAATATTTATATATTTAGCTACAATCAAACCCTGCAATTTTAGTGCATGCTGCATTGGGCAAGATTTCCATTAGTTAAATTTCACCTGTTTTTTTTTCAGATCTAGACCCAATATGGTTCAGGAGAAATTTGATGGAGCAGGAAAATGAAACTTAACAACTTTGTGGAGGAACTTTGCAGAGAGTGAGTAATTGTTCTGAGAGGAAAAACGAAGCATCCTGCCAAAGCAGCTTCCTTCAGATGTTGAGAGATCAGAAGAAGGAACTTGAGGAAAAGCTGAACAATCACTTGAAGGGTGAGTGGCAACACATCAATGAGAAGTGTGGGGAAGATGAATAAGCAGTGAAATGCAAGGTAGTTAAAATACAGAAATCTTTAGTATTACTGAAAGAATTTTAAAATACTGCCCATAAGGAAGAGAAATTTACAGCCAGATTTCTTGGTAACATTCAGTTACCTAAATAATATGGGTTAATCCATGAGGGATTTGTCTTGAAATCAAAAGGTGCCAAACCATCCGACATTTTAATCCTGTGGAAACAGAAAGAATACATTTAACCAGAGCTTTTCCATAAAGTGATTATATAACACATTATTGCTGGGTTTAAATGCAATGTCAAATGGAATGTTTTTGTCAAATGTTTATGTCATATAATTGTCAAATATTTATGTCAAATGGAATATTTTGAAGAGTAATGGTTTTAAATGGAAAGGAGGGAGATTTAGATGGGATATTAGGAAGAAATTCTTTGCTGTGAGGGTGGTGAGGCACTGGAACAGGTTGCCCAGAGAAGCTGTGGCTGCCCCATCCCTGGAGGGGTTCAAGGCCAGGCTGGATGGGGCTTGGAGCAACCTGGTGTGGTGGGAGGTGTCCCTGCCCAGGGCAGGGGGGTTGGAATTGGATGATCTTGAAGGTCCCTTCCAACTCAAACAATTCTAGGATTCTATGATTCATTTTTTTCCATGGTGGAAGTGCAAGGCAATAGATTAGAACCAACATTTTGTATTAGTTTTGAGCTTCCGTTTGCCAATTTGTGCACTTGAACGAAGGTTTGGGTACAACAAATCAACTGAATTTGAAGAAATGTCTTTGCAGCTGGGACTGGCTGCCAGTCAGGATGCCTCCTCTTCAAGGTGGTGGCTCTACCGTTAGATCCAGCTGTATTATTAGGAAGTCTATTATTATTAGGAAGTCTAGTGATAGGACAAGGGGGAATGGTTTTACATTGGAAGAGGGGGGATTTAGATGAGATCTTAGGAAGAAGTTCTTTACTGTGAGGGTGGTGAGGCGCTGGAAGAGGTTGCCCAGGGAAGTTGTTGATGCCCCATCCCTGGAAGTGTTTAAGGCCAGGCTGGATGGGGCTTGGAGCAACCTGGTGTGGTGGGAGGTGTCCCTGCCCAGGGCAGAGGGGTTGGAACTGGATGATCTTGAAGGTCCCTTCCAACTCTGACCATTCTATGATTCTATTATGCCAATATATTAGACTAAAGGCAAAGAAATCTTACTTGAATACTGCGAAGCACACAGAGAGGACCACGTAATACACTGTGTAGAAGACTATCATGCATATCAACAGGTTCACCAGAACCACCTGCAACAGGCAAAAAGACAGTACAACTTAGTGCCATGTTCATATTAGTCACATCATTGCCAGAAAAGAATTCCAATAACTAGAAAAGAAAATATTTAGAAGGAATTATTGCTGTTGCCTCTATTTCACACCTACAGAGAAGGTGTGAAAGGCTCCTTGGTACATTTCAGCTCCTAATGTGTGGTTATAATGCACAGACCTTTGTTTTTATTATTTATTATTGTATAATACTAAATAACAAATAAATTAATATATATTAATATATGTATATTCATAAATAACAACTGTTTATTAGATTTATAAGCGTTAAGTGAACGAGAAGCACGTTTCTTGACAGTCACTACACAGGAAACCTTGAGAGCTTAACTAGTTTTTAACCTATTTTAGCCTAGTTTTTAATTTAAGAAAAAAAAAAGCCATCCTTTTCAGTATGTTGAAACTGTATAGAAATAAAATGTAGAAAATTGTAAAGCAGTAACCGTCGAGTTNAAATTATATATGGAAGGTGAATATGTTTTGACAATCCTAATAGTCTTGCTAATGCAGAACACATCACGTCGTATTTCTCCTTTCCTCTTTCGTAACTTCCTTGTATCTTTCCACTTCCAATGGCCATTTTTTAAATTCCTGACTCTTTCTTAATTGTTTCATTTTCTTCTATCTATCCTTTCCATCCTGCATCTTCTACTCTGCAAAAATAGAACTAGAAAGCAGTCCTGAAAAACACAGAGACTGTAGAGAGAATTACTACTGGTTCCATGTTGTCCATCTTTAATATTGGAAGGATCTGTGGCTACAATTTGCTTTCTGCTATGGAAGTATTCCAGTTTCTCCTTTAGGAGTAGACTCTTGTATAAATTCTTAGTCCAAGTACAATGTATGTAATGAGTTAAGAATTTTCTTGCCTTTTCCTTCTAGCAAATATTTGGAACTAGAAATGTGTGTGTTTATCTGACTCCTCTGGTAAGACCTCCACAGATCTTCAAGCTGTGATCCATTACACAATAATGATCTCAGGGGGACATAATTACTGTAATGATTCTATTATTAAGTAAACACATGTAGATGTTGCCCTAAGCCTGCACATTTCTGTGTGCCCTGCAAGATCCCACGCTGAATTTCCTCTGAGATCAATGGAATTGAGCTGGAAGCAATTGAGCTTGGAAGTGTTGATGCTTTACAGGACTTCTTGCCTATGTTGATCAAAAAATAAATTCAAAAATGGAAAAAATGAAGACTGAGAGGATGAAATATTCCAAATATAGGTATTCCCTCAGAAGTAAAGCCATGAGAAGTAGCCCTGTAGGAATGAAGTAGTAAAATACAGGGAACTGGGTGCAATTTTTCAGTGTTTTTTCCCTAATAAGGGAACAGAATTCAATTCTGAAGAGAAGTAAAAGGAATCACGTGTGTGTAAGTTGGTTACAGGGACTGAGGTATGGGAAATAATGATGGCATATTCACATCTAAAAAGAAAGAGGAGTTATTTGGAGAAAATTTGGAGGCTAAAGGAATGAAACAAACCCCCAAATATGTCAGATACTGCAAAATTTCAAAAAAACATTTCCCTTTTGCAAAATTTGAGAGAAACTGGCTCTTTTTTTAAAATTTGCTTTTAGTCAAGAATTTTTATCAAAACTAGTTACTGAGTGCCCTTATCATTGCTGTGGATTTGGAGGATAAAATCAGATAATGTTCTTGACAAGTGATTAAAAATTAGTAAAGAAAAAAAAAACCAAGAAAATAAAAGATACAGGTTTGGGGTTTTTTTAGTCCTCATTTTTCAATTAAACTCAGTTGGCAGGTGAGATTGCAGTGGAAAACGTAAAAGATAAGCCAGGATTGAAGTACAATTTCCATTCTGACTTAGTTTATGTTGGCAAAAGGAGCTCTTACTCAAGGCAGCAGTGATTCTGAGAAGGGCTGTGGGTGAGCATCAGCTCACACTGGCTCCTTGGTAGGAGCTGCTCTTGCAATATTGTGACACCAAACAAGCTCTTAAGGCTTGAATATGAGTAGAAATAAGAAGTATTAACCTCTAAACACAGCCCTGGGAAGACCAAGTGGCACCCAATTTGGCACCAGCAACTTTTAAAGGCAGTTAAGGAATTAAGAAGGTGCAGGGAAGAGCTGCAAAAGGGAGCTGATGGCCAGAAATGTGTTGTATTTTTTCTTTTCATTAGGGCTACAGCCCTAACGAGGTCAATCTGTTTAGCTCCGAGGCCTGATTTGATTATGATGGATAAGTACCTTCGCAGGCAGAAAATACCAGGGACTTAAAGGCTCTCTAATCTTGCAGAAAAGCCACAAGATGTAAACAGCTGCAAGTTATAGCAAGGCACATTCAAAAGGTGTGGGAAGGGCAGTTTTAACCATCAAGGCAATGGAACAATCTGCTTTGGGAAATAATAGTCCCTTCAGAGCAAAACCAGATGCCTCTCTGGGTGGAGCTTCACTCAAATATCTCTAAAGTTCTCTCCTGGCCTTAGTTCTTTGTGTGGTAGATAGTGTATTTATGGAAACATCCAACATTGACTCAAATGGGTGCTATGAATTTAGCAAACTACTTATTTTTATATTGCTAAATACTGTGAAGTGCTAAATATTGAATAGCCCACCTATCTCCCACAAGGAGAGAGATCAAGGAGCTTTAGTTTCTAATGCAATGGGAAAGAAATCCATCATGCCTTCGCAAAGGGATATTTATCACTAAGTACATGTCCAGGGCAGTCTTACTCTTTTCTTATAGAATCACAGAATGGTCAGAGTTGGAAGGGACCTTAGAGATCATCAAGTTCCAACCCCCTGCCCTGGGCAGGGACACCTCTCCCTAGAGCAGGTTGCTCCAAGCCCCATCCAGCCTGGCCTTAAACGCTTCCAGGGATGGGGCATCAACAATTTCCCTGGGCAACCTGTTCCAGTGCCTCACCACCCTCACAGCAAAGAACTTCTTCCTAAGATCTCATCTAAATCTCCCCTCTTCCAATTTAAAACCATTCCCCCTCGTCCTGTCACCAGACTTCCTGACCAAGAGTCCCTCTCCAGCTCTCCTGGAGCTCCCTTCAGATCCTGGAATACTGCTCTCAGGTCTCCCTAGAGCCTCCTCTTCTCCAGGCTGAATAGCCCCAGCTCTCTCAGCCTTCTCTCCCTACATCAAAACAAAGCCAAGCAGAAACTGAGAATGATTAATCTCAGCCAGGTTGGACTGAGGGCTAAATGCTGCTTTCCCATTTTCACCATCCTTAGTCTTACTCCAAATGAAAATTGGCCCAATAACCCATTTGATCCACTCGTTCCCATGGGGTAGGTACACTGCAGTCACCAGGATGTTAACCGGGATGTCCCAACGCCACGGGCATGTTTGGCAGCTCTGCTCCCTGCATCCCAAAACATCATCCCTAAAGATCCCTAAGCATCTCTAATCATTGGAAGCTCCATCTTTGGCATATTTTGGTAGGAATCCTTTTCATTCCATTGCTCTGAGCAGATGCACATTGCCTGGGATCCTCCTTTATCTGCTGCCCCTCCTCTACCAACTGCTTCCTCGATGCCTTTTATCTGCTCCAGAGGTAGATTTGTTCTGGAATAAAAGTTGGGAGGGGACAGGACAGAAGTGAAAACCACAGAGGTGTAGGATGAGCCGATGACCCATTGACCTCTAATTAGAGTAAGGGAATTCCTAGCCCTTCTGCAACAAACTTTAATTGGCATCAAAGGCCCAGGGTTTTTCACTTTGTGCTGAGAATATTCTTCGCCCTGGTGTTACAATTTCCCAGTTGTATCACATTCAACTTCATTATTTTTTTCTTTAATTTCACCTTCCTGCTGGAATATAATCAAGTATTTTTTAAAATCTCAGAATACTTTTTATTTTCAAACTTTTTTTTCCCCCTTTCTAAATCTTAAGATATCTGAGAGCAAGAAAACCACAGCTTAAAAACTACAGGATCATTTATTATATGTTAATGCAACTTCAAGAAAGAATTTAGGAAATCACTGGTGTTATCAAATTAGAACCTTCCTGGAGTCCTATCTCCTAAATGGAACTACATATTTTGAAATCCTTTTCATAAGACATACTTTGCAGTACTCTTCTACCAGCACTAGAGTATAAAACGTCCCTTTCATTTTGGTTTTTTAGGAATTAAACATTGAAGAACAGTCTGTAAGAACAAAAGCAGCAGCTCTTCCAATCCCCCCCCAGTAACTGGCTAATTCTCGAAATACTACCCAGCCACATAAGACACTTCAAAAACCTCAATTCCCTTTACCTTGGTTTCAGCAGTTTTGACCTTGAGAGCCATGGACACATGATGAGGGGAAGGAAGTGCTGTTGCTATAATCCCTCTGCCAACTTCAGCAGGAAGAAGCAGCTGTTTTTCACCCAAAACCCCATTCTTAGAGGTGAGTGTAGGGCAGAGGGAGGTGAGGTGATTGGATTAAGCTGAATTGAGACAGAAGCCATCTGCGAGCTCACTGTAAGCTGCTGAGGAGCAGAGAAAATCCTTCTGGCTCACTCAGTGTTCGTACTTTGGCAGCTCCAGTCAGCCAAAGGGTATCTATGATATGACTTGGCTCTTAAAAAACAATTGTGAATATTATTGATTGCCTTCTGCTTGTTATTTCCAGCGTTCAGTTCATCACAGCTCCTTGGGGTTATTAGACCTTCCCACTTTTAATTAGTTTTACAATTTCTAACATTTATTCTATTAACTACAGACGTGGAGTCACAATGTTCTTTGCTAACCTTTCTCTTCTGACTATCACTTTATTACATCGAGCATGATTGACATTAAATTAGGGACAATTGGGTTAAGAAATTCTGGAGGAGAGCTGGGGAGGGACTCTTTGTCAGGAAGTCTAGTGACAGGACGAGGGGGAATGGTTTTAAATTGGAAGAGGGGAGATTGAGATGAGATCTTAGGAAGAAGTTCTTTGCTGTGAGGGTGGTGAGGCACTGGAACAGGTTGCCCAGGGAAGTTGTTGATGCCCCATCCCTGGAGGGGTTCAAGGCCAGGCTGGATGGGGCTTGGAGCAACCTGGTGTGGTGGGAGGTGTCCCTGCCCATGGCAGGGGGTTGGGACTGGATGATCTTGAAGGTCCCTTCCAACTCTGACCATTCTATGATTCTATGATTCTATGATTTATGTTATGACTTTACTTTTTTTTCCTGCACTGTATTTTATTCCTTCATCAGAATGAATTTAGTGGGCTTTAGAGCAGATCCAACTTCTACTACACAGTTCCTTAACAAATTTAGGAGTGCTGTGGCCAGCTTTGGAGTTCTCAGCACAGGAAGGACATGGACCTGTTGAAATGGGTCTAATGGAGGGCCACCAAGATNTGACAAAAGTGTAAGTGCAGACAGTTGCAGAATGAAGAATAATTAAAGACATCTATGGAAAGTGAAATTAAGTATCTCTTTTAAGAAACTAATAATGACACTATTTACTTCTTGGGCCAAAAAAACACACCAACAAAAAGTCAATTTATAATATATTAAAAATATATATAAAAAAAGAAACTAATCAAAGCTTCCTGCTAGTTTTCCTGATTAATCTTATTACTTACAGAGTTCTTTTAGGATGTTCCTTCCCATTTAAGCCCACAATTCATGATGCTGATGAATAGGGTTGCAAGAAGAATTAATAACTGTATCATAGAGCAATAGGACATGAATATCTCTCATGGAATTTCACAGGTGGTTTGTGTTGCTGGTATGATGGTTGCTTGCTCTCCGTACCATATGAAGGATCACACTTCTTAGGTAATTCCAAAAAATCAGGGAAATTACTGAACTCCAGCGTTTGTTGATTCCCTCTCCTGGAATCTTTAAGAAAACACAAAGATTAACCAAATGGACGGTTTCTAGGTTGTGTGGTGAGAAATTCTTAATTAGCTGAAGGATGAAGACATCAAAACACGTGTACTCTGTCTCCATCTGCTGATGGGGAGGAACTACACTTAGGTTGTGTGCAAGAAGAGAAGAGCTTGGAAAAATAAATAGTGACCGCTATTTTTCTTCTTTTACTGCAATGGAAGACTCTGTCAATGCAGTGGAGAGAAACTGATGAAAAAGCATTTTTAAATGCTTGAAATGCTTTAAATTTCTTGAGTTACAACATGTTATACCTTTAGCAAATGCAGCTTAGTTGTATCCTGTAGGGTTTGGTGTTCATGCATTATAGAGCCTTAATATCACAGCCTGGCTCCTGCATGGAAGGAGCTGGAATTGCGTGAGGTCTAGGCTCTACCTCCATGAGGATGAAAGCACTTGGGTTCTTTCCTTGTTTAACCTCGGTTGCAGATGGATAAACGTGGAGGGATGGGAAATCTGAGAGTTAAGTGGAAGCAGGAATGTGCTTTCAATGTGTCAGCCTATTGTTAGCTCTGACATTAGTTGGATTGCTTTGAACAATGCCCTCATTCCTGATAACGTTGTGTAAAACAGCTTCCAAGAAATATATTTCATTAAGTATGAGGTGAATTTGAGGGACTTTGAGCGCCTGAAAAGTTGTTTCCTTGAATTTCAGTGCAAACACTCACAAAGATTTTCTTAATACTAATAGATTTCAATTAAAAAAAATAATGATATAATTCTTTCTGATTTGCAAACTGCAAATGAACTGGATTCTTTTAGAAGTTTAGAAGTCTTTTAGAAGTCTTTAGTTAACCCCAATGAGCTACTTGTATCTGAGGAGCTGGCTTAATTAACAGTAAAACCAGTAAACAACATCTTTTGTTTTGTTAACTGACACTGTTGGCTTTGTGAACAAGTTCAACATCAAGCTTGAAAGTCTTGGCAAAGGAACCAATTTAGTCGGCTTTATTTATTCAAACCAGAAATTAATTTGTCTTGTTTGGGAATGGGGTGGGATTGATAGAACTGAAAATGAAGTCTTGTGTTTATCCAGAGGGAAGTTATAACAGAAGTGTGGCAATGTAAACTTTCCACCCTGGCCCGGCTGTATGCCTAAGAACCACGTTTAATTATCTCTATTTTTTTTTTAAAAAATCAATATTTGGCATTTCTGCTGAGAAGCTTAATGTCCTGATGATTACCACAAGCCTACAGTTTGGAGATATTCTGGCTTCTCCAGTAGTATTAGTGGGAATTTTGGATGAATGCAATGAAGTGCTGGAAAATTTTGTTAGGAAGAGACCCACAAAAGTTGGGCCTGGTTCCTCACTAAGACTCTCACATGAAAATACACTTTTCCACACTTGTTTCCTCCCAAATCACCTAAAGGTCTCCTTATTCAGCCTTTGGTTCCTCCCCTGAACATCACATATTAAATCTTAGATGATCCCAAAACCACTCTTCCCCTGCATCCCATACTATGCCCTTCACCCTCAGAAAGGTCTTTGGATTTGGATAAATGCCTGTTCCCAATGGCTCCTCTTGATGGGTTTCACACCTGGGCAATGAGGCCAAGTTCTCTCCTGTTAAACAACTGGGAGGAGACCAGTCAAGGTGTTTGCTCCTCAGGAAGCTCTAACTTGGGTTCCCACCTGGCACTGTGGGCTTGAGCTTCTCTGGGCTTGCGGAGATGGACCAATGGCCTTGTCATCTGACATTAAAGCTTAATGAGCTGTCACACACTATGTGTATGCTGGTACTGTCAAAGTTCTAGGAAGGCTCCTGGGCCACATGGTGTGACACAACCAGTATGTTCTCTCCCAGACAGGGTGGCTGCCCATGAACTGACTGGGATGCACAGCCTAGGCCTCTGCCAGCCAATCTCCCTGTGGCAAGAACCATTTCCATCACCATTTAATTTAATCTGCCAGCTGATTTCATGGAATCATGGAATATTTGGGTTGGAAGGGACCTTCAAGATCATTCAGTCCCAACCCACCTGCTCTGGGCAGGGACACCTCCCACTAGACTGGTTGCTTAAAGCCCCATCCAGCCTGGCCTTGAACGTGTTGAGGGACAGGACATCCACAGCTTCTCATCACCTTCACAGGAAAAGATTTCATCCTAAAATCTAGTCTAAATCTCCCCTCTTTCAGTTTAAAACCATTATCCCTCATCCTGTGGCTCCACTCCCTGATCAAGGGTCCCTCCCCATCCCTCCTGTGGCCCTTTTAGGAACTGGAAGGCCGTTAGAAGGTCTCCCAGGAGCCATGTCTTCTCCAGGCTGAACACCCCCAACTCCCTGTGCACAGGAAGGTTCCCAGTCACTGCTTACATTTCCTGGGATAGATGTAACTGTGGAATCTCTATGAAATGACCTAATGGTCTCATTTTTGCTCATTGCAGGCAGTTGTTCCCAACGCAGTCATATGTGGCACTAATTAACCATCCCTTTCTGGTACTCTGAGGAGAGATACTGGGATTGACCTGGCATGGAAACTCAGCTCCTTTTTCATTTGCAGAAGTGTCCTTCGTGATTGAAAGTCAGCAGAAAGAAATTTGCACTGCCAGTAGCTGTTACAAAGGTGTGAATATCCAGCTGGGGGATTGTTGGGGAAGAACCATGGAGACACTTCCACAGTCACACAGTTCCCTTTCTAATAAATCTGCCCGAGTGCTTTTACACAGGATTCTTGGGATCAAACAGTAAATTATTCTGCAATTCTTAGTTTGTCCTGGTCATGGAGTATGCCTTTGCTGGTTTTTATCAGTATTTGAGGAAAGTGTTTTGAAAGCAGCAAGCTTGTGAGTGAGAGATGTCTGGATGGAGTAGTCAGGAGAAAGTATGTCTTTTATTATCAGATCAGAAAGCGGCACAAATTGATGCCTTCTGTTATTTGGTGTCTTTAGCTAGAACTCATCACTCTAACAGGAGGAAATACCGAGATTCTAACGTGGACCTGATGTAGAATAAACCACACCCAGGATGAGTTCTCATCTACAAAATTTTCTCTTTTTTTGCAGTCATAGATCAACTCCATTTGCCTAGAACTTAAAAAACTTGTGCTGTTGAAACCGTCACGTTCTTCACATTCTTGAGGTCAGCAGGTCTGAAAATGACAGGAAAGACAGAGCTGGAACATTGCTTATTTCCACACCTGCCATTCCTAGAGAAAAAAAATCCTTCCATTGACAAATAAAAAGGTATTTTTCCTAACTTTTCTCTCCAAAAACCAATTTTGAATCTTCATGTGGAGCACCCGAATGGAGCAGATACAGCTTCTCCTCTCACTTCCACCTGCTGAACTCCGTTCTATTCCCTCCTGCCCCAATTACATGGAGACAAACTCATTCACTTGACCTTGCTGCCCCTGCCATTAGAACTTTAATTAACTCTTGTGACCATGATTCGTGGCCCAGAACAGAACACAAGTGACTTTATGGCAGCTTGGGCTGGCGGTTGGGGGCTGAAGTATATTTTTAATGAATTGAGCATTTGTCTGTGATCACTGAACAGGAGGTTGAATTCAGATGCATTCAATAACACCATGAAACATCTATAATTATATTTTGGGCTATTACAGTGTAAGCAGATGTAGCATTAAGCCCAGAAACCTGATAAAAACCTCTCATCTAAGGAATTTTTACTCAGTTTTACCGCTCCTCTGACATTGGATCCAGCTGCTATTTGTCAGAAAACAAACCCCAAAAATCGTGTTATGACATCTCCAGAATGTACTTCAACAGCTTTTTAGTGCAGCCAGTTTAATAGAATCCATTATTAAATGGTTTTCTGTGGGATAATAGCTAATGACATCCTAATATGAATTTCAGCAGCCTAAATCTCCCTTAAATCCATTTTTTTCACATCCCGTTGCTGGAGTTTTCGGTGTCTGGGGGATTCCCCTGTCAATTTAGGATACTCAAAAATTGGAGAACCTCTGTTTGTCTCTGACCTTTTGGGTTCTGTCATTCAGCGAGGTCACCCACTGCCAGCTTTTTCCCATCTCCTGCAATGAGTGGTGTCAGTTGGCTCTCAAGTATTTCATCTCCATGATTATGGAACCAGCTCCCAGAAGGATTTAGACATGCAGGACTCATATCTTTACTGGTTTAAAATCAGGTCCAGGGACTCTGTATTCTGATGCTGATTTTCTGGGTTTTTTTTAAGCTTCTTCGGAAATGTATGGAATTACTCGTGCAGAAGGAAGGGCAGAAGTTTTACCAGGTGGTGTCTGAAGCAATTCAACATTTATCTGTATATCCCTATGTCAGATAAATTTCCTGCATCACAATACACATGGTAATAATAGTAAAACAGTGAATAGTGTAGTAACAAAGATCATTTAAGTAGTTTAAGCAGATAAATTTCAATTACTCTTCAGAATAGCCAATTTAGCATTAAAAGCAGGGAAAATAAACCCACTGATGTAAGTGCCTCAGTGCTACCAGCCCATCCACCACCAAAAAGTACATAGAATCATAGAATGGTTGGAGTTGGAAGAGACCTTCTAGATCATCCAGTTCCAACCCCCCTGCCATGGGCAGGGACACCTCCCACCACACCAGGTTGCTCCAAGCCCCATCCAGCCTGGCCTTGAAATCCTCCAGGGATGGGGCAGCCACAGCTTCCCTGGGCAACCTGTTCCAGTGCCTCACCACCCTCACACCAAAGAAGTTCTTCCTGAGATCTCATCTAAATCTCCCCTCTTCCAATTTAAAACCATTCTCCCTTGTCCTGTCCCTCCACTTCCTGACCAAGAGCCCTTCTCCATCTCTCCTGTAGGCTCCCTTCACCTTCTCATTCATCCATCTCCTCCTCCTGCCAGTCCCTATGGGATTAAATTTCCACACAGCCAAACTGTGGCCCTACCTCTTGTCTCAGTGAGTGGGAGGGTGGTTGCTGGCGTGGGAAAAGCAAAGCCGTGGCCCAGCCAGCCCGTTCGTGTTGAGGTTATGAGTTACAAATAGAAAGAGTAGTCACAGCGAGCAACCACAGACCATACCTCCTTAACCCAAAGCAGCTACCAGAATCTGCTCAGGAAATGCTAAAAAAAAGAAAAGGGGCCCAGAAACCAGCCTCATCCTGGGTGGCAGCTAAAGCAGCGTGGCCAGCAAGTCACGGGAGGGGATTCTCCCCCTCTGCTCTGTGCTCATGAGACCCCACCTGGAGTTCTGTGTCCAGCTCTGGAGTCCTCAACAGAGAAAGGACATGGACATGGTTGGACGGGTCCAACTCTTGGCAGAGGGCCACCAAGATGTTCGGAGGCTGGAGCAGCTCTGCTGTGAGGACAGGCTGAGAGAGCTGGGGCTGTTCAGCCTGGAGAAGAGAAGGCTGCGGGGAGACCTTGGAGCAGCCTTCCAGGATCTGAAGGGAGCTCCAGGAGAGCTGGAGAGGGACTCTTGGTCAGGGAGTGGAGCCACAGGATGAGGGATAATGGTTTTAAACTGAAAGAGGGGGAGATTTAGATTGGATATTAGGAAGAAGTTCTTTGCTGTGAGGGTGGTGAGGCACTGGAACAGGTTGACCCAGAGAAGCTGTGGCTGCCCCATCCCTGGAGGGGTTCAAGGCCAGGCTGGATGGGGCTTGGAGCAACCTGGTGTGGTGGGAGGTGTCCCTGCCCAGGGCAGGGGGATTGGAACTGGATGATCTTTGAGGTCCTTTCCAACTCTGACCATTCTATGATGCTATGATTCTGTGTCTAATCATCAATATTGTTTTCCACCTTCTTTTATGCAGAAGGTATATACACAGGCTGGATCAATGGGATGAGGTTCAACAAAGCCAAGTACCAGGTTCTGCCCTTGGGTCACACCAACCCCATGGATGCTCCAGGCCTTGGGCAGAGTGGCTGGAGCTGCCTGGTGGAAAAGGACCTGGGGGTGTTGGTCAACTGTGGGCTGAACATGAGCCAGCAGTGTGCCCAGGTGGCCAAGAAGGTCATCCTGGTCTGGATCAGGAACAGTGTGAGGAGTAGGACATGGGAGGTGGTCATCCCTTTGTATTTGACACCGGTGAGACCCCACCTCAAGCCCTCTGTCCAGTTTTGGGCCCCTCACCACAAAAAAAGACATTGAGGGGCTGGAGCAGGTCCAGAGAAGGGCAACGGAGCTGGTGAGGGGTCTGGAGAACAAGTCTCGTGAGGAGAGGCTGAGGGAGCTGGGGGTGTTCAGCCTGGAGGAGGCTGAGGGGAGACCTTCTCACTCTCTCCAACTCCCTGAAAGGAGGGTGTAGCCAGGGAAGTTGGTCTCTTCTTCCAAGGAACAGGTGATGGGACAAGAGGAAACAGCCTCAAGTTGCACCAGGGAAGGTTTAGAGTGGATATCAGGTACAATTTTTCCATGGAAAGGATTATTAACCCTTGGAATGGGCTGCCCAGGGCAGTGGTGGAGTCACCATCCCTGAGAGGGATTTAAAAGTTGACATAGTGTTTAAAGACATGTGTTAGTGATGGTTTTTATCAGAGTTATGTTGATGGTTGGACTAGATGAACCTAAAGGTCCTTTCCAGCTTAGACAATTTGAAAACAGTGCAGGTGATATGTATCCAGCCACGTTGTAGAGAAATTAAAAGCACAGAGGGGTATATTTTTGTGTCAGATCATAGAATCATAGAATGGTCAGAGTTGGAAGGGACCTTAAAGATCATCAAGTTCCAACCCCCCTGCCATGGGCAGGGACACCTCTCCCTAGAGCAGGTTGCTCCAAGCCCCATCCAGCCTGGCCTTAAACACTTCCAGGGATGGGGCAGCCACAGCTTCTCTGGGCAACCTGTCCCAGTGCCTCACCACCCTCACAGGAAAGAACTTCTTCCTAAGATCTCATCTAAATCTCCCCTCTTCCAATTTAAAACCATTACCCTTCGTTCTGTCACTAGACTTCCTGACAAAGAGTCCCTCCCCAGCTCTCCTGGAGCTCCCTTCAGATCCTGGAAGGCTGCTCTAAGGTCTCCCCGGAGCCTTCTCTTCTCCAGGCTGAACAGCCCCAGCTCTCTCAGCCTGTCCTCACAGGAGAGGTGCTCCAGCCCTCTGAGCATCTTGGTGGCCCTGCACTTGAGCCAGGGAATTTTTCCTGTCTCGAAGCACAACGCTGGGTGTAGATGCAGTTGAGACCCTTTGAGACCTCAAACTCGTTTTTACATGAGAATGTGTGTTTTCATCCACCTGGGGGGATGGAATACACCTCGGTATTTTAAAAGAACATTCATAGTACTTAGAAATCAGTGTCTGTGTTCAAAATAGTTGCCGCTAGATGGCAAACGGATTGTACGCCGACTTCCACACAAAGGGAACCTCTCTGCCGTGTGCTGGGTGACCAGGTGAACCCATCGCATCCTGTTTTTCCTGCCCTGATCCCCTTGAAACCCCTGGGATGATGCCAGAGACACAGATGGCTCTTTAACCTTAGGTTCTGAAAGCGGCTGCAGTAAGTAAATACCCGATTTATTTCTGTTTGCTTGCCTAAATCAAGCCCCTTGTTCTGAGCCTTTGAACTTCACATCACCCGGTGGAAATGCAAGAGTTCAGGCTGGTCCTTCAATTTTAGGTACCAGGTATGTTCCGTGGTTCTTAGGAGGTAGAGTGGCACCTTCTGATGGATGCAAAATGGACCTAAAAAATCAAAATCCCCATTTCTATGTGCTCACATTTTGCAGCACCCGATCCTCCAAGTGCCACAGATCTCTGCTTGAGAGAGTTTTGCATCTCTCAGTTCACACAGAGCCTCAGCTGGAGCCAGGACCTCTCAGGGGTGTTCTCCTTCCCTCTTCCCTCCTCATCCTGCAGGAACGGGTGCCTCTGCTAAGAGGATGCTGCACGTTTCCATTCGCGAGTGCTGTTTGCGGTCACTTATCAAAAGGCATTAAGCTACTCAAGATCTTGGGGTTTTGTAGTAGTTTCACACCAAACTGCTGGTGCTCTCAGAGAGAGAGAAAATGTTGTATCATCCCATCTTCAAAACAATTAGGTCTGATCGTGGAGTTGTCTATTGTGCCTTGAGCTGACAGCACAAGTCAGAAGCAGAGATTTCTTTCAGAAGCTGGAGTTAGACAAAAACTACCTTGCTTGCAGTGTTTTACTTTCTTATATATAAGCAAAAGTGTATATATGAAAGTATATTTGAAAATGTTATGTCTTCACCGTGCCATTAACTGATGTTGGTACCCATCCTTGTTTCTGCTCAAAATCTGTGTTTTCACCCACTTCATTTTGTGAATTAGCTTGTTTGAGATCAAATAATCCTTAAAGGCAAAGGATCTGCAGTTGTGCTGTCATTTTCTTATGGAAATCAACTGGAAATTCTGCCTTGGGCTTTATTTTTCACTATTTAGTTTAGCTTACTGGTGCTATGCTATCAAAAACTAGAATTGGGGTTCTGATGCTGGTAGAACTTCTGTTGGTGTTGCAAATTGATGGTATTTAAGGATATGCAGAGGGTTTAGGACATGTGTCTGAACCTCAAGCAAGGTTTATTCTAAATAGAAATCCTTTAATCCATTTTCTGAGGAAAAAAAGATATGGTAGGTCCATTGGAGTGACTGAAAAGGTGTGCAGTTCCCTCTGGTTTTGCTGAGTCTGTGTCTGGCGAAGGGATGTTGGTCTCCATCCTTCACGGGCCTCGGGGATGTGGTGGACACTGGCCTTGGCCTGCTCGTTAAATCACAGCTGTGCAGTCATCACAACAGGATCTCATGCACAAGGCCATTAGTTATTCAACAGTAAGAATCACCACGGAGTTTTTCTGCCTCGGGAACAACTGGCAACACCTGAGCAAGTCATTCCAAGTCTTGTGATTTTCCTCTGAAGGACCAGAGATGACCACACCTGGAGACGGGACCTCGTGCAGAATGAACTGGTGCTTTAAGGCTGCGCCGAGGATCTTTGCTTTCAGGTCCTCCTCTTCTATTCATATTTTACTCCTTACCAGATTTGGGGTGGAAAGGAATAACCTCCCCATTAGATTTGACAACTACTGGAGAGGACTTTTCCTTCCTCCACAGAGTGAAGTGTGGTTGATCTTCTGAGATCACATCACCCTTTGGGCCTTCAGCTCTTGCCATGACCTTGGGGATGGGTGTCACCTTATGGGTCCTGTTTTCTGACTGCAGGTAATGAATCTCTGGCTCTTCTGGCCAATGAAACCTTATTCATCTCACTAAATAACTTCATGTTGAATGAAATATGGTGATAAATCTGGCTGAAACCTGGTAGTTTGTATGATACAGGAGGTAAGACTGAAGGGTCTGATGGCCGCTTCTGGCTGTAGGCCGTGAAAACAAGATTGTACCTGCTGGAACCTCTAAGTTCACCTTCTTGCAATGCTGAAAACAATGTTTTCAGTTTTTTGGCCAAAATACTGGACCAATGGCCTGAATATGGTTAGCCAACCATATCCAGGGCTGCATTAAAAGCAGCGTGACCAGCAGGTCGTGGGAGGTGATTCTCCCCCTCTGCTCTGCGCTTGTGAGACCCCACCTGGAGTCCTGTGTCCAGCTCTGGAGTCACCAACACAGGAATGACTTGGACCTGCTGGAACAGGTCCAGTGCAGGGCCACCAAGATGATCAGAGGGCTGGAGCACCTCTGCTGTGAGGACAGGCTGAGAGAGCTGGGGCTGTTCAGCCTGGAGAAGAGAAGGCTGCGGGGAGACCTTGGAGCAGCCTTCCAGGATCTGAAGGGAGCTCCAGGAGAGCTGGTGTGGTTTGGGGTTTTTCTTTTTACCAAATCTCAAGCTCGTGAGCTGTAACCATAGAATCATAGAATGGTCAGAGTTGGAAGGGACCTTCAAGATCATCCAGTTCCAACCCCCCTGCCATGGGCAGGAACACCTCCCACCACACCAGGTTGCTCCAAGCCCCATCCAGCCTGGCCTTAAACACTTCCAGGGATGGGGCAGCCACAGCTTCTCTGGGCAACCTGTTCCAGTGCCTCACCACCCTCACACCAAAGAAGTACTTCCTAATATCCAATCTCAATCTCCCCTCTTCCAGTTTAAAACCATTACCCCTCGTCCTGTCACTAGACTCCCTGACCAAGAGTCCCTTCCCAGCTCTCCTGGAGCTCCCTTCAGATCCTGGAAGGCTGCTCCAAGGTCTCCCCGCAGCCTTCTCTTCTCCAGGCTGAACAGCCCCAGCTCTCTCAGCCTGTCCTCACAGCAGAGGTGCTCCATCCCTCTGAGCATCTTGGTGGCCCTGCGCTGGACTTGTTCCAACAGTTCAATGTCCTTTCTCTGTTGAGGACTCAAACCATCTCTCCAGGATTAGGAGCTTGCTGAGTTCAGCTGAAGCAAGCATACTTCTGTTTTCCTTTTCCTTCCAGTCCTCCTGCCTGAGGAGCTACACAGCAAGCTGTTCTGCTGCTGGGCGCTCGGGTGAGTGTGTAATACCTGAGTCACTGAACGATATAAAACACTTCTCCGAGCTTCACCCTCCCACACTACTACACAAAAAATGTTCCTTTCCTACCCTAGATTTTTGGCTTTGTGTCTTCCTCCATCAGCTGTCATCTAATAAACTCTGCTCGGCTATGAAAGAATCGCAGTCTGGGTTTCCTGAGTTTGAAAATAAAACGAGTGCGACACTTCAGACTATTGTTCCCCTGAAATTAATTTGTCTGCGCGATATTTCGCTCTAACTCCAAACTGTTCCCTGCTTTCTATCCAAAAGTGGAGGTTCTATATTAGTGACAAAGCTTAAGCATGTAGGTTTTTATTCAGTAGGTGCGAGCTGTGATGGTTTTCTCATCCCAGAGCTATTGTTTTTTTCTTCTTTTTTATTTATTTCAAGAACTGAGTTGACCTGTCGCGTGAGATAAATCACAAGCTAACCCAAAAAGTGCCCAAAGCCCTCTAAGATAGAACTAGATGTTTGAGTTGAAACAAATAAACCCACATAGTTTTGCATAAATGAGGGAGTTGTTTATTGAGTAATGTTTGTTCATTATTGAAATCAACTGTGAAATAACCCAATAAAGTTGCCTTTCTCTCTTTGGAGGGACATCTGGACTCAAGGAAGAGTTTGAGGTGAGAAGCGTTAACTGTTGTAGAACGGCAAAGTGAGAACTTAAAAGTGAGGGTGGTGAGGCACTGGAACAGGTTGCCCAGGGAAGTTCTTGATGCCCCATCCCTGGAGGGGTTCAAGGCCAGGTTGGATGGGGCTTGGAGCAACCTGCTCTAGGGAGAGGTGTCCCTGCCCAGGGCAGGGGGTTGGAACTTGATGATCTTGAATGTCACTTCCAACTCTGACCATTCTATGATTCTATGATTCTAAGTTCTGGTTTGTAAAATTCAGTGTCCAAGGTGCCAAGGACCTGGCTTTTCAGTCCTTATGTCCGCAGTGGCGTTCCAGCAGAACTCAGCCATGACCAGCCAGCACTACTTCAAGCGAGAGCTCAGCTCTCTGGGTGGCTCTGAGAAGGTGTAACTAGTGGCCATCTGGAAAAGTTAGACTCAAATTACTTGTTTGGTATCGCATGAGAACTGTCAGGGGCAGAGGAAGAACCTAATTTTCAGCATCTCCATTCAGGTGGCTTTCCTTCCAGCAATCCTCTGCTTAATGCCTTTCACATCTTCTGACTGCCAGAGCCAATGAAGCAGGAGTTTTGTAATCTTCAATTTATAACCTTCTGGAAACCCAGAGGAGATTTCTAATAACAGGACTCCCTGAGTAAGGCTGGATTTCTGTAGAAGAAATAGTCTATCATCCCGCCACGGTGGTGTATCATCGTGCTCGTGCCCAGGGGTTCAATTTGAAGTTTCAAAAGCAGTATCAGTGTTGGTGCTATCTAGGTGTTAAAAGCTTGCATTTAACCTTGCATTGTATCTTCAAAATGTCGGTTTAGAATCATAGAATCATAGAATTGTCTGGTTTAGAAGGGATCTTCCAGATCATCTACTCCAGACATCAACCTAACTCTGATAAAAAACATCACTAACCCATGTCACTCAGCACGATGTCAACCCGGCTTTTAAGTACCTCCAGGGATGGTGCCTCAACCACTGCCCTGGGCAGCCCATTCCAAAGCTTCATAACCCTTTCAGTGTCAAAATCTTTCCTGATATCCAACCTGAACCTGCCCTGGAGCAACTTGAGATCATTCCCTCTTGTCCCATCACCTGTGACTTGGGAAACCGGTCCCCACCTCTCTACCCGCTCCTTTCAGGGAGCTGGAGAGAGCAAGAAGGTCTCCCCTCAGCCTCCTCCAGGCTGAACACCCCCAACTCCCTCAGCCTCTCCTCACAAGACTTGTGCTCCAGACCCTTCACCAGCTCCGTTGCCCTTCTCTGGACCCTCTCCAGTCCCTTAAGGTCTTTTTTGTGGTGAGGGGCCCAAAAATGGACAGAGGACTTGAGGTGGGGCCTCACCAGTGCCCAGTACAGGGGCATCAATGTTTTATTTGACTCTTATTCACAGTATTCTGTATGCCTCATACATTCTTGTCTTCTTACCAACCCAAATCATAGAATCAGAGAATGGTCAGAGTTGGAAGGAACCTTCAAGATCATCCAGTTCCAACCCCCTGCCCTGAGCAGGGACACCTCCCACCACACCAGGTTGCTCCAAGCCCCATCCAGCCTGGCCTTGAACCCCTCCAGGGATGGGGCATCTACAACCAGTTGAACCACTGACCAATTAACCCTCTTCCACTGTCTAATCCCAGGTGTGGCTGGTGTTCCTTTTTGACCCCATTCCCTGAAGCCCTCATCTAATTCTCTTCACGTTTTTGTCCCCATCCCTTTGCTCAATGAACCTCAGTTTCTCTCTTTGTCCACCTTGGTTGCTTGTCATCCTCTAAACCTCGTCTTCCCAGCCCCCATCTCCTGCACACACATGGGGCAGTCCCCGGTCCCACTCCCTCACTCACCACTCTCCTTCCATTTCTTTCTCCCTTTATATAATCCCTAAATCCCACTTTTGCCTACACGGCATTCAAATTAATTTATTTCCTCCTCTGTCAACGGGAAGGTCCCTGAGAGGCACACGTTTTGTGGTGCTTGGCTGTAATTACAGGAGGAGTTATGTCTGAGTATGTTCACAGCAGAAAGACTCCTCCAAGTTTCCAACTAAATCTCTAGCAGGTCTTTCCTGAACACCTGCAAAACGGGATTCTTCAATTGTGGACAGATTTTTTTGAAGAATGGCAGAAATATTTGCCTAGAATAAGGAATTATTCATGTCAAATTTCATACTATTTTATGGCAAAAGCAGGGTGGACGGAGTAAAACTTGTAAGGTAAAACCCCACAACATTTTCAACGTGGGCAACATCCCACACTTTTTGCCTGGCCTTCCTCTCAGGAAGACCCATGTTCTTTTATCTGAGACACAAACCAGAAAAGAATCAGGTGAAAGAGAAGCATCTGGTAAGAGATTTTTCAGCCCAAAACCCATTTGGCAAAGTTAGAGGTAACTAAAAGGGGTGTCTTGAAGTGAGAAACGTTGGGTCACCTTCACTCCAGATTGCGCTATCGGATCCGGTCATAATATAGAGTGTTACAAACACTGGGTGTTAATTGTCTCCTGTGGAATAACTTCCCAGGTGCCAAACCTGGAAGCAACTTCAGGGTTTGCTTGTAAAGATGAATAATATTAAAAAAAAAATATGGATACATAAAAATAATGCTCTTCCAAATGCTTATTACCAACCTCATGGAGTTACTGAGGCCTAAAACCCACCTTTCAAAATTCTGCAAAATTTCGGTGGAAAACTACGTTATCTATTCTTACAGATATTTATATATGTAATAATTCTAAGGGTTTGCTCCTATCTGTTTTAATTAAAACTGCTCCTCACTCCAGGTTCTTTAGTAACTACTCCATTCCAGACAGGTCAGACTTGAGGGGTTTTGTTCAGTTCAGCTTCTTAGAACATAGGAATGAAAAGTTATCATTGACCGCATTGAAAAAGGGAAATGTTTTCTCACCTTGAAGATCAGAGCTGCCAATTTTTAAGCTCCTTGGCAAGGCTCAGTGTGGCTTTTTTGGGTTTTTAGCTCAAGGTGCCTGGACAACATAATCCAAATTTCCAAAGAAGCTAATGACTCCCAGATCCAGTGGATGCTGTTGCGCCAGGAAGAGCTTGGTGCTCAGGCTCTGCTGAGGCCAATGGCACCAACAATTCCTCTGTCTTGGATCTCTGGACATTAAGATCTTACCCTATTTTCTCTCTGGTAAAACACCAAGTGATTCATATCCTCGTAGTCAACATAGCATGAGTTTGGATTGCCAGAGAGGGGAGGGAGATGGTTGGTTTTGTCAGGAAGCAGTGATTCTTGCCAACTGATTTACCAAAAACCTACTTTCTTCTCTGTGCCTCTGTTGGCTGGGGCTAATAGCTCAGCAGATGAACTTCACAGAATGGTTTGGAAGGGACCTTCAAGATCATCCAGTTCCAACCCCCCTGCCCTGGGCAGGGACACCTCCCACCAGAGCAGGTTGCTCCAAGCCCCATCCAGCCTGGCCTTGAACCCCTCCAGGGATGGGGCAGCCACAGCTTCTCTGGACAACCTGTTCCAGTGCCTCACCACCCTCACAGCGAAGAACTTCTTCCTAAGATCTCATCTAAATCTCCCCTCTTCCAATTTAAAACTGTTACCCCTTGTCCTGTCACTCCACTCCCTGAGTGGATGATCTTTAATGTCCCTTTGAACTCTTAACCATCCTATGATTCTAAAAGGAGGCAAATGCAACCAGGTTATTAGATGGCTTTCATTCTAATACCTTACATTCAGTCATTTGTTACTTAAAGAAATGCTTTAGGCTGAAATTTTCCATGCTTAGCTTCTACCAACGTTTATTTTTCACCCATTAGATTACCAGGGAGAAAAACAGTCTCTGTTATGAAAGAATTCTTGCCACATTAAAAAAAAAATAAAAAAAAAAAGAAATATGTTATAGATGATAAAATTAAAAATTTAAAATAGAAATTGGCATGGAAATATTCATTACTTTGGAGTACATCACGCTATTACTGTGAGGAAAATTAGTTCTGAGTTAACTAAGCTTTAAGGAGTCATAAGTTGGCATTGAGCACCGCTCATGGCAGCTAGAGCTGAAGAAAGGTGTTCTTATTGCCCATATTATATCGGTTTAAGAACAGATTTTGCTTTGTAAAAGTAGTCTGTGTGTATTTGGAGGTCTTAAATACTCACAATTACCATATAATCCATCTGGCTTTTGCCTTCGAAGAGAACTGGAACTAAAATTATTTGGAATTTGTAATGGCAGCTTGTGAATTAGAATCACAGAATGGTTAGAGTTGGAAGGGACCTTAAAGATCACCCAGTTCCAANTCCAGATAGGGTCTCACAAGCGCAGAGCAGAGGGGGAGAATCATCTCCCATAACCTGCTGAATTTGCGAGCTGTGTGGGATAGATAGACGTGGTTACGGTGGTTGTAAATAGATATGGGTTTGAATTCCAGCTGAGAACCTTCCTGGTCATGCCACGGGGTGTGTGTTGATGTATTACAGCAGGAGAAGCAGCGTGGGCAATAAGTTTGTGTCCTGTTCCTCATGGTATTCCAATCCACAGCTGCACATTCCCTTATGTGTGCAGAATTGTGCTCCCTAAAGCCCTGCTCTGAGCGGCTGTACTGATGTAAACCAACCCGTACAGTACCGTGGCCTATTCCAGGAATTAAAACCCCCAGAATTTTACTTGATATGTTTTTGTATGCAGTTAGTTTTTCTCTTCATGGTTGGAAAGAACCTCTGAGATCACCGAGTCCAACCATACACACACACAAAAACTCCCTAAAATCTCGGCCACTAGAGCATGCCCTGAAGTGCCACATCCACACGTTTCTGAAATCCCTCCAGGGATGGTGACCCCACCACCTCCCTGGGCAGGCCCTTCCAGTGCCTGGCCACCCTCTCAGTGAAGTTCTTCCCAATATCTCATCTGAAACTCCCATGCCACAACTTCAGCCCATTTCCTCTGCTCCTGTCATTATTCCCTTGGGAGAAGAGGCCAACACCCACCTCTCTTCAACCTCCTTTCAGGGAGCTGTAGAGGACAATGAGGTCTCCCCTCAGCCTCCTCTTCTCCAAACTAAACACGCCCAGTTCTCTCAGCCTCTCCTCACAGGACTTGTTCTCCAGACCCCTCACCAGCTTGGTGGCTCTCAGACCATGTCATCTTACATCAGTTTTCTGATAGAAATGCAGGTCATGATGCCCAGAACTGGGTGCCCACCTTTCCCACAGAAGGTTGTTGCACCAGGGAGATGAACTGTCCATGTTTCGGCTCACAGGCGTGTGAACCATCGCACCACAGAGCCCACGGGTGCCTAACACAGACCAAATATCACACACTATAGAAGCTTTCCTTCTATAAATCCATTTCTATAGGTGCTTTCTGCCTTCAGGAAATTAGACAACAAATACCATTTCGTTACGATGTGATCCTGTCGTTTGAGATGTGGGTCAGTCTATTTTTGGGCCTGCTTATATAACTCAATTATTTGTCCCCAGCTGAAGCTTGGCTTACATTTCCATACAGCAACCCTCTTACTTGCAAGAAGATGAAGTATTTTAATATAAATAAATATATAAATTTATTGTATATACATATCTCTAATTATACCACAGCAATTTTAGACTCTTCTTCCTTGTCCGGATATATTTAGGTGTTATCTCTTGTCCATGGAATGGATGCTCAGAGCTACTTCATCCAAGACAGATGAAGTTGGAAGTACTATGAATGGAAAGAGATCATCATCATCATCATCATCACATAGGACAGGTTTTTGCCAAAAGTTGCTGGTCTGCAATTTGGAAATTCTCATGGTCTGTAAAGTTAGGTGTGTGTCTGAATTCCTTGTACAGTTAATTAAAAGCAGTAAATTCTTGATTTATGTGTTTAAATCCCATACTAAGAAACATTCTGTGCTCCCTTAACTGTATGGAAAGCCTCAGCTTCAAACTCACCAGATGCCAGAAGTCAGGAGTTAAGAACAGCCCCTGGGTGAGGTCTCTGCACTGGCGGAACCCTTGGACATCATCATCGCTGTGATTACTTCTTCCACTAGCATGAAGAATATGCACCATGCTTTCAGGATGATCAAATATTTATGAAATTCCTAGTTACATCCATGCTTGCCCAGATGAGTGATGAGAGGAGCCAGAAAAATCCATAGTTTGTTTTTATTTTTGTTACCAACCATCTCACAGTTGTTTCGTCTTACTCTGGATGCTTACAGGTTTCAGATGTTCCCTGGGAACCTGTCAACACCCTCGAATGCAGTATTCGTGCACTGCAAATTGAGAAGTCCTTCAGTTTTAACTTCATTTTCCCAGATGAAATATTTGGAGGTTAGGTAAAATAGGGTAGATACGCTTCCCAGGACATTACTATCAGGATTATAATGATTATATGGTCCATGTTCCCAGCTCTCTCAGCCTGTCTTCATAGGAGAGGTTCTCCAGCCCTCTATTCATCTTGGTGGACCCGTTCCACCAGGTCCATGTCCTTTCTGTGTTGAGGACTCCAAAGCTGGACACAGGACTCCAGGTGGGGTCTCAGGAGTGCAGAGCAGAGGGGGAGAATCACCTCCCGTGATCCCACCTGCTTCGTTGTGGCAGCCAGGAGACCGTGTACTCTGGTAAAACATGTTTGTCAAACCTTGAAATCTACAGCAGGATTTCAGGAGGTGGCCTCACCTCTTACTATGGTGCAGAATTTTTATTCCTAAGAACCCCAGTTCACGTGTGGCATTATTCTGTGCATGATACATGAGGTTCTGAGGGATTGACTTCCTAGCACCAGGGGTTAGCACAGAGCTTAGAAGTCCAGAATGAAAAATCCCTTTTCCTTAGGGAAGCCACTATTTAGATTTATGTATATCAGTTATATATATGTGTATATAGAGAATCAGAATTGTCTGGGTTGGAAGGGACCTTTAAGACTGTCAAGTCCAACCATCAACCTAACTCTGATAAAAACCATCACCAAGCCATGTCTTTAAGCACTATGTCAACCCAGCTTTTAAATCCCTCCAGGGATGGTGCCTCAAACACTGCCCTGGTAAAAAAAACATACAGGAAAAAAATGTATAGCAGGTGTTTAGCCCCAATTCCCACTACTCCAGCCCAAGAGCTGTAGGAGTTGGCCCCACAAAGCCTGATGACTCAGCATCGGCCACAACGGAATATGAGTTTCTCTGGTTCTGAATAATCCATTCGTTGCCAGCCACAGAAAGAGGCCCCACTAATATTCTCTCTTGCTTGTCCAAGAGGGGAATTGTTGCCTGTCCTCATGACATGGTGTCACTGGAAAAACATGATGAAGGGCGTTGTTGTTCTACAGGGGACACTGGACCTAACAGCAAAGAGGGGATGCTTTGTCTACTGCTTGAGTTGTGGTCACCTTTGGTAGGCCTGGTGGATACTGGTTCTGCTGCCATCCTAATTCTGAATTTTCAGGTAAAGAAAATCTCTTCTCAATGTCCAAAAAAGCTTTTTTCCATGTTTGCTACAGCCCAACTGTGTTTCTGTTCTCCTTCTATTGCCTGTAACCATCGGTGTCAGGCGTTTGTACCTCCAGAAATCTGTTTGCTCGGTGTAAAGCTGTGCATCATCCCACATACATCAAGCCTTTCTTGCCTGTGAGGTGCAATCTGTCTCACATCATCCATACCTTTTAAAAGCAAAGCGTTGGAACACACTATTGGGTAGAAGAGGACTGAAAAGGGAAAAAAAAAAAAAGAGAAGAGTTTGCCTGTGTGCTTTGAGTCATCAGATCTCATGTCTAGTGGAAGCAATATTTGGGATTCTTTCCTCTTCGTCTGCTGCTGGACCAATTTATATTTCACTAGGAACGTCCACATGTGGTTGTGAGTCACCGAGTCTGACACATGTTGCTCTAAAAAACTCTTCTCTCGTTCTCCAGGGAGAGCAAGTTCTTGCAAGTTCTCGCCGTGCCATTGTGTCTTGAGGACCTGGGATGGGACTTCCTCCTCCTTCCTCCCTGCTGCCAGGCTTTGTCAACCAATCAGACCCACAGGACGAGATATTCACTTCCACATATTTTTCAACAGCAGTTATAGACCTAGAAGTTCTCCCAAAAATTAATATTAAAATAACCACTTTATTTGTTGCCTGTTTCAACAGGTTGGTGTTCCATGTGAGGAACGCAATCTGTAGCCCTTTCTCATCCACCTTCTGCTCCCCAGAGTGACATTTGTTCCTGCTCTGCCTCATCAACTGCCCTTCTTTGTGCATATTTAAAAACACAGTCTCTGCTCTGGGAACCACTGCCAGCTTCTGGATGGCAGGTCTGGAGGCTCCAGCTTGAAGAGGCTTCCCCATGCAATGTTCTGCTGTCATACTCTTACACAGGGCTGGAGCCAAAGTCCATGTCCCACGTGAAGGGACATGAGAGTGGCCCTTTATGCGCCACGTGTGCTCACACACCTAAGAGAAGAGTAGGAAGGATGAGAGCTCTTGGTGGAAAAGGGCCCTGTGGTGGTTGCCTTCTTCCCTCACACCTTCAAACTTCATAGAATCACAGAATGGTTAGAGTTGGAAGGGACCTTCAAGATCATCAAGTTCCAATCCACCTGCCATGGGCAGGGACACCTCCCACCACACCAGGTTGCTCCAAGCCCCATCCAGCCTGGCCTTGAACCTCTCCAGGGAAGGAGCAGTCACAGCTTCTCTGGGCAACCTGTTCCAGGGTCTCACCACCCTCACAGTAATTAATTTCTTTCTAGTATCTAATCTAAATCTCCTCTCTTCTAATTTAAAACCGTTCTCCCTTGTCCTATCACTCCACTTTCTGACCAAGAGTCCCTCTCCATCTCTCCTGGAGCTCCCTTCAGATCCTGGAAGGCTGCTCTCAGGTCTCCCCAGAGCCTTCTCTTCCTCAAGCTGATCAGCCCCAGCTCTCTCAGCCTGTCTTCACAGCAGAGCTGCTCCAGCCCTCTTTGTGGCCCTCCACTGGACCCATTCCAACAGTTCCATGTCCTTTCTCTGTTGAGGACTCCAGAGCTGGACACAGGACTCCAGGTGGGGTCTCACAAGTGCTAATGTGGTGAAATGCCGATAACGATTCTCTTGTTCTCGGTTTATTTTTAGCTGATGAGATTTTCGAGCCATGAGATGACACCTTGGTGTAAACCCAGTAGGCAAAGGGAATGGGTAACGCACATTTCTTTCCCCTCTTCCACCACCTTAAATGGTCTCGAAGATTTGGGATTTGGAAGCCATGCATCTGGATGCTCATGCGCATGCTCCTGGAAGAAGAATCACTATTTGGCTACAGCACAACCACCTATTTAACGAGTTACTAGAATACTCAGAGAGAGCCCAAATTTAGCTGCTCCCAAATCTGCCATTGAACATCCTGCCAGCTCCATATTCGCAGAAAACAAGCAGAAAACAAGCCCTCCAGATTCTCTGTCTCCAGATGGAAGCCCGGTGTTCAATGAAACAGCAGCAGAACTCATGTTTGAAGAGAGGATTTGAATAATGTTGAATCTATTTTTTACCCCGTAAGTTTTTATTGACAAATTATTGGGTTTAATAAATGTTGTGAGCTGCCACAACATGGTTAGGGCAAAGAGTGAAGAAGATAGAAGGGACAGAAGGCATCTTTGATTAACCTCCCCTCAAAACTCAGTGCCACCTGGAGAAATAACCACTGCAGGTCCAGTGTCCTAAAGAGTTTGAAATAGCACCAAATCCCATCGTTCCTTAATGATAGGATTCCTTAAAACTTAAGACTTCCTTAAGTCTTTCAGAAGGACAGGGAATGGCTGGAGAGGGGAGAGCAGAAGACCGCCAAGATGATGAGGGGCCTGGGACATCTCTCTGAGGAGGAAAGGCTGAGGGACTTGGGTCTGTTCAGTCTGGAGAAGAGAAGGCTGAGGGGGAATCTGATCAACACCTAGAAATACTTCAAGGAGGATGGGGCCAGTCTTTTTTCAGTGGTGCCCAGTGAAAGGATAAGAGGGAATGGGCACAAACTTGAACAGAAGTTCCATCTAAATGTGAGGAGGAACTTCTTTCCTGTGAGGGTGGCAGAGCCCTGGAAGAGGCTGCCCAGAGAGGTAGTGGAGCCTCCTTCTCTGGAGACATTCCAAACACACCTGGACAAGTTCCTGTGGGACCAACTCTGGGTGGACCTGTTTTGGCAGGGGGTTGGACTGGATAATCTCCAGAGGTCCCTTCCAACCCCATAGCATTTTGTGATCCTTTTCTGCAGAGGCCAGCTCATTTAAGGCTACAATAGAATAATCTAGTTATTTGGCAACTATCTGCATAAAATCATTTCAATGGCATTGGGAAATAATCTTCAGAGAAGCGCTGGATGACTCCAGTTGCAGTTTATTCTTTGTTTCTAACCCATAAATTTCCTCAATGGCGAGTTCGCTGCTGGAAAGCAGGAATTTTTCTCATCCTTTGCTACTTCTTGCATCTGTGTGTGAGAAGAGCCCGAATGTATGCTACTGCTAGTTCTTACAATTAGGTTAATACTGTTTTCTGTCATTAGTTGCTAATGAACTTCTGTTTGTTGATGAGAACTGCTGTCCACACGCGGTGCCATCGGAGCTGCAGGGGCCTGAGAAATGCTCATCATGAAAATAGCGACCTGGTTAATTGGGCCTCAGCAACGACCCTACAAGCACCTCGGGGTGGGCCCCGTTTTGCTGCTGTGAGATAAAATCAGCTTAAATAAATAGAAATAATACCTTGAGAGGTCCAAGGCATTATGGCAAAATGGACGTAAAGGCACATCTGAATTGTGTGAGTTGAAGGGAGAAGAGTTGTCAAGTTTGATTCTTAAAATATCTTAAAATTTAATCTTTGGGCCTAGCGGAGGGCCACCAAGATGC
>VXBW01003695.1:0-50869 GCA_013400375.1 Thinocorus orbignyianus
TTGTTCTAAAGGCCACGTAAATAGGTAAGTGCAATTCAGATTTGAACTCATTCTGTTGTAGATTGTCTGTTAGTAGGAGCAGCTGCATTAGGACTTTTAAATGACACTGATCTTGCCATAATGTACTGAAGAATTTTAATTGTGGAGGTATTCAATACTGTGAATCTGAAAAGTTCTGTTCTTAGAGAAGAGGTCTACTTTTAGTTTGTAAGACACTAGGGTACATTCATCTATATATCAAGAAAGAATCATGCAAACACCAAGCTGATAGTGGTCATTGCTATAGGCTGAGTCATATGACTACCACCCAGCCTGTGGGTCCACCCAAACAGCCATCCACAATGATGCTATTGAACACCTCCAAAATATAGATGGATTAAGACAATAAAAAATACCACTGTCTGTGGTGTATTTTAAAACAGGTAAGAGACATAATGATAGAGATTTTTAAGGGAAAGAGGGCTGAACAAGGAAAGAACTCAAGCAATATTTGCTTCCTGAGCTTCTACAGAATCACAAAATGATATGGGGTTGGAAGGGACTCCCCTACCAAAGCAGGTCCACCTACAGCAGGTTGCACAGAAACACGTACAGGTGGGTTTTGATTATCTCCAGAGATGGAGACTCTGTCATCTCTCTGGGCAGCCTGTTCTGGCTGCCAGTGCTGGCTCATGGGTATCCTGTTGTCCAACAGGAGTCCAAAGTCTTTTTTCTCAGAACTGCTCTTCAGCAGATCAGCCCCCAACCTGTACTGGTGTACGGGGTTATTCTTCCTCCCCAAGTGCAGGACCCTACACTTACCCTTGCTGAATTTCATTAGTTTCCTCTCTGCCCAACTCTCCAGCCTGTCCAGGTCTCGCTGTATGGCAGTACCGCATTTTGGTGCGTCAGCCACCCCTCCCAGTTTTGTATCATCAGCAACTTGCTGAGGGTACATTTCACCCAAAAGAAGAGAAGAACACAACGTGAGCATTTAGATAATGACCAGCCACGATTTGGGCACTTACAGAAAATGTAAATGGAAGCAGAGGATCATAGATACCGATTATATAATTTTATTTATTGCATCTGTTTTTCTGCAGAGTGGCAATTTGCAGTCTTATATGTTCTCGTAATCACTGCACACACAGGGGCATGTAAATGTATGACCAGTGCAGTAAACAAGATAAAAATAGTGGATGTATGTATGTCCGTTCTGAGAAAGCCATACTGGTGGTATATGAATTTAACACAAGGCTTAACTTTAAATGTTTTGAATACCACTATGTTAAATGTATGGCACAGTGTGCTGAGCTCTGCTGGAAATGCACGTACACAAATTATATCAGCACACTGTTTATTTGACTTGGAGACAAGGGTGGGGGTTTTTTTTCTTAGAAGGCTTTGGGAACAACATCATTTAGCACGAGAGCAATTTTATTAATCCTCTGATATCTAGCTCAAAATACATGTATTTTGTTAGTTTTTAAATAGAGAACACAGGTTTTCACTGGAAGTTGTAGACTCAGAGGTGTCTTCATTGATCAAAATGTATATTTTAACTGAGCACTTTTTCCCTTAACAGTGGCAATGACCCATTTCATATCTGCCTACTGTGGTGTAATGTTTGATTATCAATTTTCAAAGCCCACAGCAGATACTATTTTTGTCTTGTCTGTAGGTTTCTTGGTGGCTCTGGAGGTCACTGCAACTTAGCAGAGGATTTTCTCAGACAACACCTGCTAGATCAAGTGGTAAACCCATAGAGGAATTAAAGATCCACAAAGGGATTTTTAGTGTTTTTGAAGCTCCTGTCATAAATTGGGTGCCACAGAGACGACTTATGAGCTGTTCCAAAGATAAAGTAGTTTGCTTATTCAGCCATCACAGATGCTCTTTTGGAATACTTGTGAATGATGCTCAATTTCTGCTGCTCTCTTACCTTTTCTTGGTCTCTGCTAATTTCTAAAGTCCGGGTGAATGGTAGCTGATACTAACCTGTTCTAAATACGTCATAAACAATAGTAGTATTTTAAAATTTAGATTCAAGTCATGCCCATCTAGATTTCTAACTATTTTTTGCGTTAATCTAAAGAAGGAATGCTAGCAAAAGCAATGAAAAGTGTTGGGTTTCTTTTCTTTCCTGCTGTTTCAGTCATGTTTGAATCTAATCCACCATCCCAGTATTACCAACCTAATACAGCCTGATAACTGTCATTTCATGTTATCTCCTAATACAGTGTGAATCTAACTGCATCAATGTGTCTTCACAGTATAAGTGCTGGGACACTGCAGAAATGTATCAGAATAAAAACATAATAAAATTCATCATAAGGCTTCAACAACAAATTTAAATGTTTGAACTGTGCAGGAAATTCAGTTGCTAGAACAAGCGTAAAAGAAGTAGCTGAGGAACACCCAGTACCCAAGCAAAAATACTGAGGATTTTTTTTCAAGAGAGAGCAAGAATGCAGTGAGATGTTTCGTTCATTTTTCTGCCATGTTTCTTGTCTCATTAAAAGGAACTCTCTTTCCAGATGTGCTCTAACAGTAAATCTTGGTATAAGATTTATACCACAAAGCGTGATAAGCCTGATTTTCATCACGGGCACAATGCCATTTAAGAGCATTCTCTTACACGTGGCACAGATTAACATTGCAGAACGCGGGTGCTTCCACTACCTTTAAACAGACCCATCACTGTAGTAGAAAATACTAGCCTGGGTGTGCTGTGCTTGTTCATGGCTTTCATTTGAGAAACAGAGTAACACAGCACAACATCATACTGTCAGCTAATCCACTTCTCTTCAATTGGCTCAGATAGCCTTATATTTACAACAAAACTCTGTCTAGCTGTATCTCCTGGTTGTTGCTTGGAGTGCTATAGTTGCTGAGTTTTCTAATTTATTTTCATCAGTGAGAACTCAAATGAGTCTTTATTTTCTTTTTTCTTTTTTAATTATTCTCTCCTGATAGAGTTTCTTCTTCATACCTTGAATCTTAGTCTACATACAGTAATACTCAGTATAGATTTCTTTAGGAGTTTTGGCCTAGATGTGACCCATAGACCAGATTAGATATACTGGTTACAGTAGTGTGGATACAGTTGTCCTTGTCTGTAAAGTGATCTGTGACTCACAGCATTAAAAGTGTTGGTTCATGATGGTTAATCTTGATCTCATTGTAGGAGTGTGCAGTCAGTGTGAGCTGGACTTTGACAGGGTGGAGCAATTATTTTGGCAAATAAAGCTTGTGCCCCAAGGCTTCTAGAATATTGTTACTTCTACTTTCTATGGAGTACTATGAGGTTGTGTGCTTTGTCACACATACTTATTCTAAATAAGGCGAGCTAATGACATTGATTTAATGCAATATCAGACCTTTTTCAATTTTTCCAGTTGTTCTTTTGCTTCTGTCATTTTATCATTTTGTTTTGAATACGTGGAAATTTGCTTGAATATTTTTTAGTATCTAATGGTACAGATTATGTACTATTTAAATGCTCACATGTAATTTTGCATATATATATATAGTTGACTTCAGGACTGATGGCAAAAAAACATTCCAGATGTTTTTCCATTAGGAAAATAGGTTTTCTCTGTCCAGAAGTGTCTTCCTTTAGGGTCTCGTTAGGATCTATCTGTCTCTCTGCGGCTTCTTTTTTTTTTGTTAGGACTACTGATAATTAAGCAAATCTGTCTGCCTCAAGTTATTTTGTGCACAAAAAGAGAAAAGCAACCCACAATGCATCATCTTTCCCAAGAGTGAAAGGAGAAGTTTTTGGTTTCACAGGTGTCCCTGTCATGACAGGGGCGTTGGAACTCAATGATTTTTACTGTCCCTTCCAACTCTTACCATTCTATGATTCTATAAGTTTAAAACATCCAAACTCAAATGAGATAGATGAAATTATCTTCTGATAAGAGCAATTGAAGTTATGTCTTTATTAGCAAATACTAAGGGAAAAGAGGAGCAGATATGTAGTATGAAACAGTTGATGCTAAGAGTCAAGTATGGCTTGTTTATGCAAGTTTGGGGAATTTTGACTAGCTTCAGACAAGCTCTAGTCTGGTTTCAAGGACTGAACTTCCCTTAGTAGCTGGAGCACATGCTTGGAGTTTTGGATTATTCCTACTGGTTTAGTTTCATCCAAAGGTATTCAGTCTACATGTTTTGAGACTGCTTCATGATGGAAAGAAAGGGCAGTAAGATATGACTTATCAGGAGATTAGCTTCAGAAAAGCAGTCCTGACCCAAACTAAAACTTTACTTTGGGCATATTTGCAAGTGTGACAAAATAAATTCAGTGAATGGTAATTTAATAATTTATGAATTAGGTTAATGGAGCTGTACATGCTGATTGTAGAACGTACTACTTATCAATTTAATATCTTTGCTTAAGACATGAAACTATATGAAGAAGTAAGTTTGCCAGGATTTTTGTTGTAGCAAAGCAGTTCTGCTCCATTCAAAGTTAACATGAACCCACGAAAGTCCCACAAATTAATACTCCAGTCCTGTCACAGGGCTCAGCATGCTTAAATATCCATGAAGCCCCTGTGCAGTGTACTTTGCAAGACTGGAGCATACAGGGAGACATCAAATAATATTTCTTATCAGTTAGAGATTTTCCTCTTTTCCAGTAAGAGCAGCAGTACAGGTATGACTCATATTTTGACTAAAGTAGCAACTTGAGCATAAATATTATTTACTGTAAGAATAGAAATAGAAAAAATACCAAGAAAAATGATTCATCTAGTAATGATTCATAAGACAACCTTCTACAGATTTACGGATGCATGCATGTTGAAATAAGTTTCAAAAATAAGAAAAGGGTTGCTTAGCCCTGCAAGTCACAACATGAGACATCACAAGGATTAAGGTTAAAGCAGTTCATGATCTGATCCTTTTCCTTTTTGAAGCATAAGATTACCTCTTCAATATTAAATGCATGTTAAAATGGAGAAAGCAAAACTGACGACAATTTAGCAGACAATAAATTGTCAGAAAGGCTCTGACTCAGTTGAAATATGGCTGCCTGCAGGTTGAGACGTATCCAGCTCTTCGTATTTCACTTTTCCTACTGAAGGTAAGTAGGTATTTGATAATTTTCTGTGTATGGGGACAACTTAGGTTGGAAGAGACTGCTGGAGATCATCTAGTCCGAACTCCTGTTCAAAGAAAGGCCCACGTAAAGCTGTTTCAGCTTGCTCAGTGTCTTTTCCAGTTGAGTTTTGAAAATATGCAAGGATGAAGGTTCCACATCTCTCAGTTTGATCACTGTCGCAGTGAAAATATTTTTCTTTATACCACATCATGATTTCTTGCTGCAACAACATCTGTTGTCTCTTACTTTTTCTGAGCACTTCTAAGTACAGTCTAGCTGTCTTCTTTCAACTTCATCTTAAGTTACAAAAACCAGCAAATAGATACCTCTTTTGTCCTCTCTTCTTAAGACTGAGAAAATCCAATTCTTTCAAACTCTCCTCATATGGCATGTACTACAGGTCCTGACAGTCCCCTTGAACTTGCTCAAGTTTTTCAGGGAGCTTTTTGTGCTTGAGAGGCCCAAACTAGTCAATGCATTCAGATAAGATCTGGTGCTGAATAAAAGGGATTAATCAGTTCCCTTCATCTGATGGTTACACTCCTGCTGATGTGCATAGCCTGTAGCAATGACGCATCCGTTTACTTATGCCCACAGAAGTGCCCATCAGGACAACGAGGTCGTTTTCTGCAAAGTTCCTTTCTCACCAGTCATTCTTCTGCTGATACTGTTACACGGGGTGTTTCTGTTGTAGGTTCAAGTCATTGCATATATCTTTGCTGAACTTCATTAATCTCCTTCTGCCTCAGTAATAAAATCCTGTCTCCTGGATAGCAGCCTTATACTCCAGGACATGAAATGCCTCCTCAAATTTGGTATCATCTACAAACTTTCTGAAAAGTATTCTGTCTCATTTTCTAGGTTATTGATGAAGATGTTAAACATTAGCAGCCCAAATAGCGGGCCCTGAGAAATGCCACTTGTGACAGCTGCCAGTTCCTCTTTGAACATTAATTACTATTTTTTCAGATGAACAATGTAGTCTGTTTTTCACCTGTTTTACAGTCCCCTAGCCTAATTTGTGTCTCAGTTTGGGTGGAAGGAACATTGTAGGGAGATTGTTTTAAAATTCAAGGCTGAGTTCCTAGTAAATTATATTTTCTGCACTTGCCTCATCCATGGACAAAATAGTTTTATTACAGAAAGTAACTAGGTTTGACAGGAAAAGTTTGTCCTTGGTAAATCCTCAATATTGTTTTCCTCTATTTATTACCTATGGGTCCATAAGAAACTATATGATTCACCCGAGAACTACTAATTAAAATGCTTTGTAAATAGGACATCAGAACAGATTATAATAACTGTGGTCCTTCTTGACCTTAAATTCCATCAACCTGTGTGGTAGCATGCTCTCCCTGTTGGTCTCCCTCTTCCCCCATCCCAGCCCCTGGTTTCCTGCTCGGGCCATGACCATCAGTGGGGGGATTGTGAGAAGTTATACCTGGACTTTGGGGGATGGCTGGCAGCACAGTCCTGGCACTGTCTGGAGTGCAGACCTAGATATCTTATTATGACTATAGATCAATTATCTTACTCTATAAATAGTGGACAGCCCAAGAGCCCTCTTGATCTCTTTTGTATGGCAGCAAGCTGCACATGATCTTCCCTTGGGCAGGGATGTCTCTCAAGGTTACTCCTCAAGCTTGAGAGACTTCTTGCCACAACAGATTCTCAGTAAGTGACTAATAGCAAGCTAAAACTTCAAAATTTTAGTTAAGTAATATAAAGGACTGATTGCATGTACATAATCCTTTAGACATAAACTGTTGACCAAGTCTGGGACTAGGATTGGATCCAGCTGTATCTAGACTGCTCTCTGAGAAGAAGCTTCAAAAACAAGGGTGTCCTTTCTGAACCTTGTGACTTAAGGGGAGGATCTCGCTGAGGGTTTTTCTGACCCTGTCCTCTGTGCAGTAAATGACCAAGTGTACCTTGGCATTGAATGTTGTAAAATACTGTTGCATTGACTACTAATTTTGTTAAATCTCTGTTTCACCTTAAATATTTCACTACTTCACTCTTAAATATTGCTTTTTAGATGGAAAACTGAAGCAAATTTTTGCTAAGATTTTGTTTCAGTCTTGTTTTTAATTTCCCAGCTTTCTTGTAATAGTTTGCAAAGCTGCATTTGAAAAAAAAAAGATGGATCTAGGTTTCCTGCAGAAAGTATTTATGCTTTAAGCTGAGTATTTTGGATAAGCCCAAAATATTTTATTCTAAAATCATTATATACTGTCTCATAGACTTCATGCTGCAAGTTTTATTGTAAGGCTGAGTTCAGTGCCACACAGTCAGAGACTGTTGATGTGTTCCTCCCACACAAGAAACTAGAAAGTCTTGTCTTTATGTCATCTTGGACACCTAGTAACAAAACAGTAAGTAGAACTTTAATGTTAAAAAAAAAAAATCATGGTTGCAACAATGCATGACAGGTGATGTGGTAAACAGCTCAAAGTATTAGTTAAACCTGTAAGACATGTACTCTGCCTCTGGGCAAAGATAAAGATGTCATATAGTAATTACTGCATCAGGGATGTAATTAGAATCAAAAAGAAACATGCCAAGAGTGTGTGGGTAGGAAAAATACTCTTCCTCCAATTCATAAGTTCCTTCCTAGAATAATAAAGGATATGTAAATTTTACCATTTTGTCATCTACACCTTTGTTGAAAAAAAAATTAGAGTTGCAATGCATATATTTATGGTAAGTGCTTTCTGAAATGCAAGATTAGTTTCTCAGGAAAGCAAGGGTCTCCTTTCACTGTTTTCTCACTCCATAATGTTAGGTGGTATTTTTTAAATCTCAAAACTTTGTGTGGTAAGAAAGATGTTCCTAGATCTTCTAGTGACATCTATGAATTTCACTAACCTGTTGCCTTTCATTCATGTGGGCATACTCAGACAATCACCTAAAATCTTCTTTGCACAAGTTCCATTCAAGCTTCATTAGTAATTCAACAATGGAATTCTTGTCAGAAGGATCTGCTTCATAGTTCAAGTGTGCGAGCTAAAGGGTCTGTGACTTCAGGCTGGACTGCAGAGGCAAACTGAAATGCCTGGGTTAAACTTTGTTGATATGGAAAAGATGGGAGAAATAATTTTTGGATGCGTATTTTTACATGAAATACTGAGTCGTTGCTCTAGATCGAATTTAGAAGAGAAAAATAGTCACACACGGTGTTTAAAAGGCAAACCCAAAACAAGTCCAGCTGGGGTAAATGTGAATTTACTCCAACATTAAGTACATTTTGGGCTATCAGGGAAAGTTGTCATCTACAATAATGGTGTGTCTTCTGTTTTTCCTAGTATTGAAACCAGATATTCCCAGATATGTTTCTAGTTTTCATTTGTTTGCCTTTCCCTCCCCATATTTGACTTCCCAGAATGATCCCACTGTGGGTGGTCTCACCGACTCAAAGCACCTATTAATGGGGAAAGGAAAGATATGCTACAACTCTTGCAAGTACTCTGATTTGTGGATATCTATTTTAACTTTTATGTTAAATTATGAGCTGTTCTGAGCAGCTCCTGGGCAATTCCAGAAAAAATTGTTTGCTGACCATTTTGTTGACCAAGAAAAGCATTGAAAATTTTATGTTTTTTATTATAAACTTTCCAATATAATATAATTATTTATGTGATTTTTTTTTTTTCTCTGTATCTGGATAGAGATTTCAGTTGCAGTGTTTCAAGCAGAGATATGTTTAATGATTGTTTAGTTCTTCTCCATTATCATTGGAAAACAACATATTCAAATGATTTAAAGGTAATTTTTAAATGAAAAGGTTGCATCTATGGAGAATTATATGTATTTAGTCACTGTGGGAGTCAGATCTTTAACAGATGTAAATGAAATTAATTGAGTGAAACACTGCGTATTTACACCATCTAAGAATGTCTTTCTACTTTCTGTAGATCCTCAATAATTCATAAATAATCAAATTAAGCTACTCATTTTACAGAATACAGTCTCTTTATTATATTCACCATGATCTTAAGTACTATCTCCATTGCAGTAAATACTTTCTATTTTAATTATTCTGCCACTTTTTATAACCCACCAAACTCTACTCCTAAAAAGACATTTCTGAAGATATCTCCTCAAATGTCACTAATTTTGTCAACTGAACTGATGAGTAGATTTCCTCTTGTCTCATCATTATTCTAGATTTTTATTTACAGAAAAATATAAATAACTATGACAATGTTTTGCTTTCTAATTCATGGAAAATTTATTTTAATTAAAGAGCTATATTTTAATTCTGATTCCAAACCTCTGAAATACCAATGAGTATTTCAGGATTTTATGCTCTTTTCATTTTGAAAAAAATAATCTTACAACGGTATAGTTTTTTCCCTTAGTTCTTGCTTGTAATAAACAGATCATTTTATTATGGCAGTACTTTTCCATTACTAGGGAACTCCTTTGGATGCACATGACTTCTCTCTTTTGAACAGACTGGGGTCATAAACAGTATAATCATCAAATACTTCATATTATACCTAAAGAAATGATAATAAGAAGCAGAGAAAGTGTAATCATGGCTAAAGGACTGAGGAGGGTCCTTTCCTTGTCATAGAAATAGCTGTGAATGTGTCATATCTCCCAAAGACTACAAAATCAAATTCAGGATTCCATTTTTTTTTAATATTTAGGAATTGTTTTTTCTAAAAATGAAACAATTGCAAGCTATGGTAAACATACTGTACTTCAGCTGGGTTGATAAAAATTACCAGTGTAGAATGCAGAAACTGGGGACTAAAAATTGTTATGAAAGGTTCTACAGGATTAAGGGTTATCCCATCTAAGTAAATTCCAAAATGTAGGTAACTTTCTTTGGGCTCACCTTCTACAGCTGAAATAAAACATGTATATATAATCTGGTTTAGTACCAGTTAAAACACTGATAATGTTTCCTTTTTATTTTTTTTTTTTTTATTTCCCCCTTATCCTTGGCTTGTTTGGCCATTTGAAGCCAAAATCTTTCATATTTACACTGAAAAATATACCTGCATTTATCCATAATTTTTTACCCTAGAATACCTTATCTAGTTCAATCAGATTAGTTCAAAGAAATTATGAATTATGTAGGGGCAACTTTTTACTCTTTCCAGAACTAAATACTTAGCTACTGGTTTCCTGACCCACTGCTATGATACTAGTGCCGCTCACTATGATTAAACACGTCAGAACTGGGTTCTTTGCATTAAATTGTTCATTAATCTCAACAGTTACTTCCACTGTTTAGATCATTGATTCTGCAGTGTAATAATGTTTATGAGTATCTAAAAGGTGGGTTGAAGGAGGATGAGGCCAGACTCTTCTCAATGGTTCCCAATGACAGGACAAGGGGCAACGGGCCCAAGCTGGAGCATAGAAAATTCCATTCAAATGTGAGAAAAAAATTCTCTATGGTGAGGGTGATAGATTACTGGAACAAGCTGCCCAGGGAGGCTGTGCAGTTCCCGTCTCTGGAGATTTTCAAGACCTGCTTATATGCAGTCCTGAGTAACGTGCTCTAGGCAATCGTGCTTTAGCAGGGGAGTGGACTAGATGATCTCTAGAGGTTCCTTCTAACTCTGACAATTCTGTGATTCCATGATTCCATGATAGAAGCCTTTTTCTACTTGGAATTGATTGACCACTACTAGTAAATTTAACCACCAGGTGACAGTATTGTTCCACCCAAATACAGAGTTGGACATATTTTATCAGGCAGAAGAATACAAACTCTCAGAGGGCAAAATTTAACAAAATTAAAAATTAGATTTCCCATTTATGCTTATTCAGATTTTTTTTCCTAGTCTAGAGGCTCGAGTAACTTGTTTTAATAAAAATTATTTCCTCAAGCAAAGCAATGCAAACAAGTTTGCGCCAGGCTGCAAGAGAAAGGAAACCCCCCATATAATATGCAAATTACAACACCTCTTCTCCCTGTGTAGAATTTTGTCTAGGGTAGATTCTGCAACAAATCACAGGATTATAGAATATCTCAAGTTGGAAGAGAGTCGTAACGGTCATTGAGTCCAACTCTCTGTACCTCACAGGGCTACCTGAAACTAAATGATATGTCCAAGAGCATTGTCCAAATGCTCCTTGAACTCTGGCAGGTTTGGAGTCATGACCACTTCCCTGGGGAGCCCATTTCAGTGACTGACAACCCTGAATTTTGAAGATGCAGTATTACATAGTGCTAATGCTTTGAAGAAGCCTGCTGCAGGTATCTTAATCTGGGCACACAATTACTGGATTATTGTCCTGGTTTCCAGCAGGGACAGGGCTAACCCTCCCCTAGCTCTAGCGGGCACAGCCACCCCACCACATGCACGCTAGGCCCAGGGGGCAGCAGGGAACTGGCCGGAAGGGGAGGGGCGACAACCGGAAGTAGGCGTGGTGACGGCGCAGCGGTGGGGTATACCTGGGCAGGTGGTGACTGGGGTGATGTGGGTTGCGGTTGGTATCGTACTGGTGTTTGTATCCTCCATCGTGTTACTGATTTCCTGTAATACTTGTTGTTCTGGTATACAGTCTTTGTCCCAATCCATGAGTCTTCCTTTCCCTTCCCATCCTCTCCCCACCGTTGTGGGGCATCAGAGCCAACGGGCTGCCACCTGGCTCCTGTGCTGCCGTCGAGGCCAAACCATGGCAATTATATGTATGTATGTATTAATCTCAGCCCCTGTGCGTCAGTAAAATGAGAATAACAGGTGCCTTCATTCACTGCAGAAGTTCAGAAGATTTATGTTTGAGAAGCACTTAGCTGCTATATCAAGACACTATAAAATCTCTAAGAGGAGTTCTCTTAGACTGAAATGTTCTCTTCCAGTTTCAGTGTTCAGTAAATAACATCTGGAGTTGTACATTGAATAGCAAAGAAGATAAAAAGAAATAGCTGCTCCCCTAAGAAATACCAGCCATCCTTCTACCCTGAATGAATCAAGGGTCCGTTAGAGTTGGAAGGGGAACCAATATAGTTGAAAAGTTCATCTTGAGGCTGGGAAACTTCAGCTCAGATGATAAGTATTTATAAATATTATATTATAGTTATAATCAACTGAAAAAACATTTATTAGTGATGGAAAATTGAGAGTGATCATAATAGAAGGTGCTACCTCTAACTACCTGGAAATAGTAGGCTTCATTGCAATGTTAATCTGAAAGATTTTGGTTTTAAAATTCTCAGAAGCAAAGACTTCCAGCATTAAGTGTGAAATGATTATTTTTTTTGTTTCATAATATTTATGTTATTAACTGATTTTGGCACAGTTCTTTTAAATAATAGAATTCTGAAATTTCCTACAGAAGAAAGGAAAATATTTTGAAATTGACCTAGGATGCAGGAGACCGTTGTTCAGGTAAGCTATGCATTTTCTTTGTTACTTTGATGAATCGATATTTTGCTGAATGTTTAACACATTTTTATGTTGTGATAGTGTGTTGGCAATGAGGAAGTATCAAGTTGCTATACATGATAGATTTTGGAGAGAGGTTGGTTTGATTATTTACCAAGTTCTATCAAATTGCTGTATGTAGTCAGACAGAACGACATCATTTAACTTACACTGGGTTCATTGTAATGACATATTTTAGAATAAACAGTAAAGGTTAGCCTTAAGTATATGCTAACAGAGGAAAACTCTAATTAGGAAAGACTGAGGTTGACAGGTAATTACAGAGGTAACAGTTCATGTCTCTATAGTAAAGGCTGAGTCGGTGTTTCCAATATAAACTATTATTTTTGGGGGTTTCTACTCGCTTATTCAGAAACTTTGTGGTCTCCTCCTATGGACAATTATTTTTTATAGACTATAGGTAAATTCCAGTTGTAGCAATGAAAAGGAATATACATTGAACAAACAGCACTCTGAGCTTTCAGAAATGGAAAAGATTCTTTGACTCATTGATGTGAAATGTTTGGGGTCAAATGCAAATATACAGGTGCATGAGAAAATATGTGCAAAGATATGAAAGTATTCAACATAGATCTGTTCTAGTGGTATTCTATAATCTCAGTTATGCTGATTAGTTCCAGCTCACCTGACTGTGTTGCACTACCTGTGATGTACTTACAGCATTCTGGCAACTCCTCCTCTTAACTAGATTACAGTAATTAATATGCTGTGGGTGATGTAGTTTGAAAATATCTTCCTAACACAGCAGATTGCTTCAGGGTGAAGTGATTGCCTTGATTTTAGTTAAATTATTCCATGCTAAAGTTGCTTCCATAAATTAGATCTTAATTTGTTCATATCATTTTATGTATTTATTAATTTTAAATCAGTGATAAGGAAGGTTGGAATATTTGGAATCACTCAGGCTCAAAAAATAGTCCAAAATTTGATATTTATTTGATTTCTGTGTATATTCTACTCTTCAAATTATTGTTGGACAAAAATCTGACAGTACTGTGCTTTCCTTCACTGTAGAGTGAAGATTTTTGAACTGTAACAGCTGCAGTGAGAATCATATATATTCAATGTCTTCTGCTGAAAGTTCCTCCTCCTCATATTTTTTTAAATGCCAAATAAAGTAACATCTTCTTGTGTATAAGACAAACAACTAGAAGAAACTAGCTCAGGGGGAGTGGTACAATAACATGAGCAGACTAAACTTAAAACCTTAGTTTATACACAGAGAAGTGGTATTTTTTTTTATTTGAAAAGTTCACAGGATTTAGTAGGAAGAATTAGCACAAAACTTGATTAGGAAAAGAATTACCTGCGCTGTTTATTGTTCACTACTGTATTAATTAAATTTTCAACACTTCTGAAAACTGTTGCATGCCCTTTACGGAGTAGGGGGAAATATATTAGCCATAGCTTTCAATTTTAGGTATGACATAATGAATGAGGATAATGAACTGTACAGAGATGGTTAAAGGTGAAGAGAACAAGACTTGCAGCAATATGTTCAGGCAATGATTTGGGTTTGGCATTTAGAGACACAATGACTTGATTTCAGGTTGGTGGGGTGTTTATGCTTGCACATTGATTTAAGAAGGGATGGTTAAGAGATGTCTGAATGAAAAAATGAAAGATTTTGCAAGCCAGAAGTTGAAGTGAAATGATGCACTAGGATGGCAAGACATGAAGAGTCTGTGGGAGAAATGGGAGATTAAAACACAGAATGAATGACTGACAAGACACTGAAATAGATGTGTATTTGTGTTTATCGCACTGCATTGAGGGTTCAAACCTGTAAAATGCTAAATATTCTCAGCCAATTTACCAGTGGAGTTAAGCAAGTGCTATAGGATTAAGGATATGCAACTATAGATTATTTAGCTTATCCATTTTGATTTTGTCTTAGCAAATATTAGCTGCTGGGTTTTCCTGTAAGATTTAAACCTGTTATTTATGTTTCAGTTGCTCTGACTTTGCCTCTCTTTCTTCTCCTTTTGTCTTGCTTGTTTACATTTTTCATGACTGTAATTCTACTGTAAATTTGCTCATGAGTGAGGAATACATGAATTTTATCCAATATGATGCTAGCTGTTTGTATATAGAATCATAGAATGGTTAGAGTTGGAAGGGATGCATATTTGTTCTTTTTTTCTTTGAACTGCTCTCCCTTCTGCATTAGAAATGGTTATTAGAATAAGGACACTATTGTTTAATTGTCAGCTCTACCCTTTTAACCAATTTATCAACTCTCACTTCCAATTGAGAATGCCATAAACATGCACATACTGGCCAGTGTGGGAAATATTCCCTTACTTTAGCCTAATGAAATTTTGCAAGGGGTGTGGAAAGAATGCTAATACCCCAAAAAGGCCCTGGGGAGCAGTTTAGCATGAGTCAGATCGTGTCCTCTAGAGATATGCACTCCAGGATGGTAACCTCACCGTCCTTGGAGGAAAGGTGCAGCCTTGTTCCTCATCCTGGCCCTTGCACAGTTGAAGAGACATTGAGGATATGGGCCAATACTCACCTCACCCACTTCAAAGCCTTGCAGAAAGATGGAGAAACATGTTTGATCCCCTAAAGAAGTCTTACCAAAAAAAGCAGTTTTTATATATATATATAAAATTAATGTCATGCTGCACAACTCTCAATGCGTGACTAGAAAAACAACCTCTCTCAAGACTTTCTGAAATATCAGAGCCTAGTTACAGACCATAACAATGGTATTTTCACAGACAATGGGCCAGAATTGATATAATTTTAGAGGAGCCAATCACTTTAACAAAATAAAGTAAACAACTCTCAGAAAACAAATCTATTCTGCTGCCTCTGTTGCTTCGATCTAATACACACGAGGGAAGAATACACAGTAAAGCTGGCAGAAACAATTTACGGACTCTAATCAGCTAAAACTTTGGAAGTGATTCAGGTGCCATGGAGGCATGTAAAGAGGATTTTCATTGTCTAGCTTCACATAATGGCATGCAAGAACCAACAGTAACAAAAATATCATTCTTTGACTGAAAAAACTGAAATGTGTTGAATGAGCAGTTGTGTGAGGGATTGGCTTTTTTTACACATAGGTCATTAGAAACCTCTCACATGCTATGAAAACTAGTAGTCCTAACTTGGTCTGAGTTACTGGGTGGCTTCTGCCATCTCGTTTGAATGAGAAGGCACTGAGTCCCTATGTTTTCACATCAAGACAATTACAACACAAAAGCCTGCTGAGTTTTATTCCATAGCTCGTGACTAGAGTTTCAGATAACTGGGATGCAGAGAGATTGCACAACAAGTCCACCATCTGAGGCTGCATCATTATTTTCAGATAGATGGGTCAATACAGAAAACTATCACTACCCAGTTTTACTTGTGTAGAAGAGGGTGAGGAAGAATATCAAGTCACATTTGAGCCTATAAAATTCACCTCATATAAATATTTCATTATTGTTTTAGTAGAACTAAAAATCAAAGTAAAGAGATCATAGGACCAATGAAACATGCATTTCTGAGTCCAGAGTACCTAAGACGAATATAATTTACTTGAAAGTTGTTGAAGTTCAGATTTTACTGGTGCTTTTATAAACAAAATTTAATTGCATTGGTTAATCACTCTGGTGATTTTACAGACCTCAATAAATCATCACAGAGAAATTAGAAACCTTACCTGAACTGAGATCTTCCTAATGAACATTCAGAACAGTGCGGTTCCATTTGAGACTTTTTTCTTCCCATTATCTGAATGTGTTTAAAAATAGTCAGTCTAATTTGGCGATTTTAATTTTTTGTAAGGCCCCTTTAACCCAGTGTGCCTGTGTAAAATATCTTTAAATTTGGTATAAATTGCAATCAAATTCAGAGCATGGCTTCTTCAATACTGGTACTGCTTTTAAAGCGGTACTGGTATTTGCCAGAGTGTGGTCTGCACTCCTAAGGAATGCTGTATGCGAGTGAAAATTCCGTGATGGGACCAAAAATTTCTCTTTATTTTGTTTCTCAGTTGCAACTTCTGTCCAAGACACTTTGTTTTTCTAGGGAACTGAGTACTGACAATTTGGCCTGGGCCAACAAGTAAATTGAAAGATGTAGAACCTCAGACTGGTCAGAATGGAAGAGCTCAAAACAGTTCTCTCTCTGAGTGGCTGGTTGCTTCCAGAGCATTGATTGACTACAGCCCAGTATAAACAGACCATAGGTACTCGAGGGTATGAATGTAAGCCAGTGTTCGTGTGATTAGGGTTTGTTATTCTGATACTCAGTGAAATTCACTATTCAGTTAATATCAGATTTTTATTAACTAATTAATAAAATGCAAGGCACATTTCACCAAAAAGCTCCAATGAATGCTATTAACTGTAATATAGCCTTCGGAACAGAAATCTGAAGTTTTACTAACACTTCCATTTATATTGACTAGTCCTTGGAGCTAACGAGAACTGCAGCTCCAAACCCGATTTAACAAAAGAAGACTCTCATTTCTCTCCATGTAGTTGTAAGATCTCCATGGGATTGTAAGATTTACCCTGCACTGGTTTAAGTGGAAAATTATCCATTTAACTTCAAATGTTTCACAATTTATATAGGATGAGTTTACCAAGGAACCTTCAATGGAACAAAATGTGTTCTGTTTTCCTAGAATAGCAGAGAAGACTTCCTGGAATGCTGGAAGAACTGGAAGAACTCTTTATAAGTCTGTTACTACCCCTGAAAAGCAGCAACTGAAAAACTATATGAAGTATATAGTTGGTTTTCATACTTTCTGTATGAAAGAATCCATGTTGAATGCTTTTACTGTTCAATAACAATGGAAACAGCCAAGTGGGATCCCCCTTGACATAAATTGAAGTCCCTTCTCAAGTATGAAAATATTGGGGAAAACTGTCATGCATTCCTTTACAGCAGGTTTTTTAGAGTAAAATATATTCAGTCCAAGTGTCACTCCAACTGCTTTTTTGGACTGTTTTGTTGCAGTACCCAAGGAAAAGCAACGATAGATATGGTTCTATTTGGCCACCCAATATCTTGCAATTTATTCAAGCCGAACGTAAAGATTTGCTCTGGACTAATGTCCTGGCAACATTTATTGACTGGCCCAAATAAGACACGCTTGCTAGTGGTTCACTGTCAGATTGTTTTGCCCATTCATTCCACTTCAGAGTGGCTTTTTTACACCAAGGAATTATACTTAAGCACCAACACCTGCGCTCCACCCCACAAGCCAATGAATCAATACTGTCCCACCCATGCTCCTTTCTTGCTTTCTTTCTTTTAACTTGTAACCCAAACCAGAGAGCTAAGCAGTTCCCTTTCACGGACCAGACTCACGCACAAAAAAGGCTTGCAAGGTGTGGGAGCAAGAAGCTGGTGCTTACAGCACAACAAACCAAGTGCTGTTATTGTTCACATAGATAGGAGTCAGTAGGGTGTGGAATCATAAGCACCTACTCTCCAGAAAGCTGAGGGTGATTAGTTCATTGTCTTTCAAAAATCCTTAAGGGATTCCATTAGCTTTTGCCAAGTTGCTGGATTTGTATCAGTGTAACAAACTGGAGTCAATGAGGCACCAGTCCAAAGGCCACTTAAACAGTTGTTAGTGTTAGCATGGAATATAATTGGATTTGAACTAATGCCTAAGAGACGAATTCACAGGAATATGTCCATTTTAAATTCATTTTCTAGCTGTCCACTTTCAATTGATCATTTGTTTATATATCAAAAGTTTAGCCCTTGGACTTTCTATGTTTTTAGAAATGATCTATTATAGCTTAATCAGTGTTTTATAGCTATTTTTGCATTTATTTCTATTCAATATCAGTGACCAAATTCTGTCCATTACTTGATTTGAGTATTTCAAAAAATGAGACTGAATAAGCGACCATGCTTCTGTTTCCTCATGGTTACTTTTAAACTGTGCTTAATAGGGAGGTAAAAATGTGTTATCTTAAACCTTAGCTTTGTGCTTGTGGCTTTCCTCAAATCCTGAAGTCAATCCCATGTTTTGTATAGCAGTTTAACTGGCAGGATTGGAAACACCAGCAGTTAAGATATTATCTCTGCACAAGTTCTTATTAAAATCTTCTTTATTTAATTAAAATATTCTAAATTCCTAGGCTTTTTGGTCACAATTTAAATGCTAGTAAGACAGTTTGAGACCAGCATGTTTGTCTAGAGTATTGTTAGATGCTAGTGGATTTTTTTGGACTTAATCATAGGAATAAAGCCAGTAGGATAAAGGCCAGCTATAAATGAAATCTTGGCATGTAAATGAAATCAGGTCTGAGTTCTAGCCTAATATTTTATTTGTTCCAGTTCCCCTTAGAAGTTTATATGGACGAGACATTTTTTGTTTTCTGGCTTATGATGCATTATAGTCTGCTGGAGAACTATTAAAACTTTGACATATCTCATCCAAATCTGGGGTGATATTTTGTGTAATCTTTCTGGTGTAAACTGCTGTATATTTTTCAAAATGTGTGTGCTACAGAGGCGCTGCAACCCTGCTGCAGCAGTGACAGCAATTAACAATGCTGCTGTTGCAAAACTCTCTTCCTAAACAGCATCAGTACTGAGCTTGTGAATTAGCTGATAGATTATGTTTTAGGGCATCGTTCCAACGTTTTCAGATTCCAGAAATTCTCCTAACAGGTCTATGCGAGACTGAGACTCTTAAAAGTAAGCACCCTGCATAGTCTATAGGTAAGATCAAATCTCTCTTCTGTTCACCCTCTCTTTTCCACAAGGAACAGGTGCAAGGGAGTTTTTTCAAAGCATTCGTGGATTTCGGCATAAAAATGAAGTATGACATCCTTTCAAATAGGTCAGTAATTCACAAGCTGACTAAAGGCTTGGGGCTGTTAGAACAGGCTTAATAAGTATAAAGTTGTAATATACTGATCAAGCTTTTTTGTAGAGTTGTTTCTCTACTGAGAATACAAAATTTAGAATTGTTGGCTGGATCGTTTACTAGGGTTGTTTTGAGAGAGAGAAAGATAGATTCTGCTTGGGAGTATTCTGTGCTGTACTCTGTTATGAGGCATGGAAAAAGCAACTGAGATGAAACAAATGTGTCATGCATGGGCATACATGGCTGTAGGGGAAACAGTACAGAATAGCTGTTGAAATCCCACTGATGGCATCAAGCTGCAAGCAGCTGACACCAAGCAACAGATACACTCCCTCTGTCCTCCCTGACTCAGTCCATCCATTAGTTCTCCTTTGCAGCACTCCTTTCAAATCTTTGAGAAATCAACTGAGTAAACAATTTTGCCACTTTCATCTTGATATATCCACATTGGTTTACCAACCCATCTTGGTCCTAGACTTCAATGTTATGTCATTCTACCCAATAACTTTGCTGATGTTAAAAAGCATCCAACATCCAGAGCAGACTCAGGCCCTGGCTTTCCAGACAGATTAGCTGGTCTGCTCTCATTTCCCTCCCTGATACCACTGAGCACCCTGTGTGTACTTTTGTAATACAAACCAAAGCAAAGCAACTTTCTGTTTGCTTTAGAGTATCCTCTGTTTCACCTATTTGGACTGCCCTTCACTCTAACATTTCAGATGCTTGGGCACACTGGTTGCTGTGTAGCTCCAGCCTGTCCATTTTGGGTGTCTTAATGAGGTTGATAGGTTCTGTGTGGTACAGCTGTGTGGAGAACAAAATCATGCAATAAAGAAAACAGAGTTAGACTTCAGATCTTACTACTGTAAAATGTGGTTCTGGACAACAAAACCAATGCTCCCATTCTGACTCTTAATTATGAGTAGTCAGGCTAATGTGACCTGAGGCAGAAAACTGAGGGCATCTACCTCGTGGTTCAGTCTAATCTCATATCAATTCTAATAACAAGATTTTTTAAAAAGTATAAATACAAACACTAGTAGATAAACAGGATACTCACATATTAGACGCTTATAGCAAAATTCTCCTGACAAAAAAAAAGTGTTATATATTAGAGACCTTGCATCTTCTCCTCATTCAATAACTGCTGCCGACAAGATACAGCCACTGAAAAGGAGTTCTCAAAGAATCACTGCACTTCTTTTGAAGAATTAGCTGCATTTTAGCAACTTGCTTCCAGACAGGAACTTCCACATTAGTTATTAAATCGTTGGCTGTAGTATCAAGCCAAGTCCTTTCATTTGCCAGCAGTAGCATCCTATAGATTTCCAACAACTGAAGGACTTTAAAAATAAAACTCTTAAAAACTGATTAGTAAGAAAAATACAGGAGTTGGTAAACTGCTTCCTTTCAACAGGCACTAGTTACAGGAAGTAAAGCTTAGTCAACAACTAAAACTTGGCAGAACCAATGAAATAAAATAACTACAAATAATATATAATATTATTGTAATAATTATAACATAATCTAATTATAATAATATAGTATATACTATATATTTATAGAATATATAAATGTATTTTTTTCTGACAGAAAATGCTGCTTTATCAAATTTGCTTCTCAAGTAAACAGCAATTTACAAAATAGTAAAAATTATTGCTTTTACGGTGCTGAAAAGGTCTTTTGTAAATGTGGGGGGAAAAATGGAAACCCGTATTTCATCCCATTGTCAAAATTTGAAATCTGAAATACAGTCTTTCAAATGCATCAAAAAAGACGTTTGAAATTATTCCGGGTTATGTACATATGTATTTTTGAAGCAGATGTTTTTTTGGAGTGATTAGTAATTTCTTCTGAAAACAAAAGTCAGACAATAGATTTTTCCACGGTCTTGGCATTCCTTTTATCATGCATGTCCATTGAAAGGCAGATCCTACAGCATTAGCATGGGAAACTGGGAAAATGAACTAACTCTGTTTTGATATAGGTTAAGTAATAGGCCCAAAATTCAAGACAGGACCAAGAAAGACACAAAGATCTTCTGAAAATAACTTAGTAATTTATGGTTTGACCGAGTAATCAAGTAAATCTGGTATTTTTGACTAGGTTTAGTATGTGAAAATTGTTAAAAAAGAAATATCGAAGTGAAATGCAAATGAAAAGTGTACTTAGGAAGTTGGTTCAGCAATGACCACTGCAGTCCACTCAAATCTCAACCTGCTGAGTTGTGTTGGACACCCATGCAGCTGTATCAGATGTTAGATTCTGCACCTATTTCAGAGCATAATGCACTATGTCTGTTATATTGTGACACGCTAACCAAAACACTCTTTGAGGTGAGGAAAAAATCTCAAGACCCTCAAGAACTGCTTATATAGCAGGCGTTAGAAGAACGGGGAAGGGGGGAAGCAGTGTTGTCTGCACTGCCACTAGAACTTTCCTACTGTTACCCATTTCACATACATATTGTTTTACCCTTTCTACTCTTCTTTGGCGATGTGGAACTTATCTTTTTCACCTTGAATAATTTACTTTTTCACAGGTTTCAGTTAACATTTGCTCCCTTTTGATAGTTTATTCTTTCCCATAAAGCACGTTGAAATTTAATCGAATTTTCTTAGGAGATAATATGTCTGCTTTCATTTGGACATGTATGCCTTTGCTCCTTCACTAGATAAAATATTCTTTACTTATTACTGAGAAGAACACATGCTATGAACTATTGACCTTTTGCATGCGAATTCCTCGAATAAACTCCAAACTGCTTTTTTTATATAGGCACAAATGTAGTGCTCAGAGTTGCTGAGTGTCTTCTCACTGGGATATCTATTAAGCTGAACGTTAACTCTTAGAGCAGTCACTGCAAATTTGTCAGCTTTTTTTCTGCCTGGTAATTCTGAAGCGTATCCAAATTTCTGCAATTTCTTGTTGCATGCTGAATGATCAGGACCAATAAACTATGACTTTGGGTTTTTTTCTCAACTTCTTTTATTATAAGGTTTCTGTTCCCTTATCCCATTCATCTTTCCCTTGATATTTCTCTCCTCTTTCCTCCAATAAATCTTCATCCCTTTAATTTTGTTTTTGCAGGACCAACTGTTTAGGTGGTTTCAGACTAACAGAAGAAGAGTGGAAAACAAGAACAATGGTACTTACAAACCAAAGTTAACAATTTCCAGACTTATTTCCTGACAATTTTCTTGACAATGCATGACGAATGACTGCACTTTGGTAACATTTTTTACCCACAGAACTATTAATAAGGCACAAAAGAGAAAAATTAATTTTTAACTTCCCCAGTTCATATTTTGGGTGGGGGGTTTCCACTTAAAATGTTGATGTTCTCTTCTATTTTAATCAATACTCCACTACTGTCCTCTGTATGCAATATTTGTACTTAAGAGTTAAGTTCACTACTGCTATGAATGCAAAGCCCAGACTGTATTCACACAATAAGTTTAGTTTGGAGCTGTTATAAATACAGTTCTACTAGTTCCTAATATGAATTCTCCATTGGCACACAAAAAAAAAAGTCCCTCCTCCAAGTCACCAATGCGTTGTGTTAAGCCCTGATGGAATCTTGTGTCCATGTAGACACTTCTAAGATTTTGATCCTCAGAAGGTGATTGTCTGTGATTGATAATCATCTTCAAAATTCCTTCTGAAGAGGATAAAATCTTTCAAAGCTCTTGAAAGATCCATAACTTTATACTTATTCATGTGTAAATTTCTGTAAGGAGCCATTCCAGCTGTCTCTTTGTGCTGTGCTTTGTACTGCCTTTGCTCTTCCCAGTTCAGTCCAGACTGGAAAAAAGAAGCATGGAAATAATGAAAAATAGACTGTTTCCATGGCATTTGAATCCCAAGAAGAACAAGATGTACAGGACATTTTCTGGAAAACTGAAAGATTTAGTCAGATTACACTAGTCACCTAAATAGCTCCAGCTGCACTGGCTTTTATTATGACAACAGTACACAGGGACCACAGTTGGTGAGTGTTCTGTATGTGAATTGTTTTAAGTACAAAAATAGAGCCAGTGCCTTTAACAGTTTGGTCCAAGCTAAATATCATAGGATGAAAGTATGCATTGTGCAGAAAAAAAAAAGGAAGCTAAAGAACTATACACTATCCTTATATAATTATGCATAAGGTGGTTTTTATTATTGGTTATAAATAGAGTGCCATTTGTCTACCTGAACTCAGCTCTGTCACATTCTCAAATGTTCTTCCATTCTTCCATATGGGCTTGAGATACAATTTGAAGGAAAAGAAAAAAGGTATCTTTAAAAAAAACCAAACCAAAACAAAAAAAAGGTCCCATATTTAAAGTCTTTTAAATAAATCTGAAATCTTACATTTAAATGGCTGGTAATACAGTAGTAACAACAGCTCCTCAAAATCCACTGTAAATGGAGATCCCTAGCAAATAGAACACGTGCCACTAAATATCCTCTTTTCCTCAAGGTGCTTCATAAAGTTGAGCATATATATGTTAAAGGATACTACAGTTTTTGTTACAAAAAACCTGATGGCAGCAGGAGAGAAGCAGAATTCCTTGGAGACCCACTGAGCAATGGAGGTGAATTTTCCTTCAGTTCATAAATACAGCAGTCAGGGCTAATACAACAGGTGAGTAAGCAATTGTAAAATCAAATTCTAGTGACCCTATCTTGCAAGGTGTTCAAATGTCTCAGCTTTCAGGAGCTGAAACTGCTCAGCAGTCATTTAAGCCCCAGAACTCAATGAAAACTCATAAATGATCAACTTTCTTGCATTCTGTTCCTTTGTCTCTTTTGCTGCTGTACAGACTTTCTTTCCACCTAATCCACTTTACTGGGCAGCAATGATTAGAAGAGTAGCAAAAACAGTTGTGAAAAGTTTTTGAAGACTGCTGAGCTGCAAGCTTCTTTTTTTCTTTCTTTTTCCTTTTTTTTTTTTTTTTTTTTTTTTTTTTTTTTTAGGCAGAGACTGACATTTTTATTTTATCCTTGAAAAGGAAAAAAACCAGAAGTAACATGGAGACCATGTCAGTAGTAATGAGAGCTGTGAGCATTTTTGACATTACATTTCATTTATTCATCTCTTACTGAAAATTCTGGGAAATTTTTATTACAAAATATGAAGAAAATGGGTAGAATCCTTAGAAAAACTCCTCCAAAAATTGCTAAAATGATGAGTATGCATTGCATTAGCAAGAAAAGCAAACATTTTTAAAAGACTGACTTTTAAAAGAATGATTGTCCCAGGCAACGTTGTTTGCCTTATGTTGTTTTCCAGCTGGCTTTTCCACTGGGAATGATAAAGTGTTACAGCCAACAATCAAAAAACTATTTAAACTATTTAAAGGATGTGCGGAAAATGTATGACTTTCCTGTAAAGAAGCTGGATTGTCATTGTTAATTGTATTTGAAACACTTAGAACTAGATCTCACATTTCTTTTTTGAAAGGATAACTGACTTACTGTCCTGGTTTGAGGTAAAATGAACCAATTTTCTGTTATACAACTTTACCTTTTTACCTGGGCCTCTTCTAACTAACTAAACTCTGAAATTAAAAGCACAGAAATTAACAGTTCAGAAAACTGCCCACTGGCATAGTGATAAGACCTGATTATACTGAGAAATGGTGTGCAGACAGACTCTTGCTTATACTTATTGCTAGAACAACCAAGGTCAGGTAATTTCGTTATTTGCCCTTTTAGAGGGTTGGAAGGGGAAAAGCTGTTATCTCTGTTATTTCTGTAAAAGTGCAGCAACCCGAAGTGCCTTACTTTTGGAGAAAGAATAATTTTTTCCATCCATTCTGATAAATAGAGAGTAGAGTATACTGCAAAAGGTAGCATAAGCTCTGATTTTCCTTTAGAGCTGAATCTTCCTTTTTTTTCTGAGTTATCCATGTACGTGGGAGTTCTGTTACGGAGCTAAGCCATAAGGATTTGTACCATATCTATGCAAAAGTGCTGTGAGTTGCAGTGAATCCATTGAAAAATCTGGTCAAATAATATTTATATTACTCAGGAAACATTGCTGTTTAGGATTTTTTTAACTGTTTGTTGCAACCCCACCTTTAGGACTCAACAGTCTTTCTTTTCTTGAAATGATTAAAAAGATGTGTCAGCCAGTTGTGTGCACTCTTTGCAACACAATAAAAACCACCAGTGTCTGTGCTTGGTGGTGTAGATGAGGCAGTGAAGTGGCAGAGGTTATATAGGTGACCACCTTCTGGGAAACAGAGGCTAGAATTTTCAGCTGATCTCTACTGTATCCTAAGAGTGATGTTCCAACGTTCTTTTCACCTCCAACATTGATAAAGGATCTAAACCTTACTTTCCCAGGATGAGATTTTGCATTTGCCTTTAGATACTTCAGCGTCCTGCATGGTTAGACAGTCAGGAGAAACCGATGCAATAGAAGATGACTTGAGTAGCGGAACAGTAAATTCTATGTTTGCGTGCTACAAATCATACAGAGGCTCTTGTCCTAGTCGGTATTTTTGATTACTGGATCTAAGATAAAGGGTTAACATTGGTGACAGCATGAAGGGGAAGATTCTGGAGACCTTGGGAAAATTGAAAAACAAACAGGGGAATAACTTCACAAGGGCATAGAACAAAGGATTTGTCCGTAGACAAATGATAGTCATTCACGTGAAATCTTTCAGAACTTAGCTGAATGAAGACTCTAAGCCTTTTTAAAACTTGGAAGCTAATCTGAATGTGTGTAAACTTGAAAACCTGCCACAGTAACAGTTAAACTGAGATTGCTATTACATTGGTGTAGGAGAATTTAACTGCAAAAGACCTTCTCCTCATCTTCTAATCCTTCCCAGACACTGGAAATAATCCATGTGGATAGGCAGCTTTCAAACTACAGAGACTGGAGAGCAAACTGGAGCTGGTGGTCTCCACACACCAACAGAGCAGGCTGGTGTGGAGGGGGGAAAGATGCTTCCAACAGCCACAAGTAGATGACTAGCTGACATGTTTTACATATTTTTATATTAGAAAAGCTGCTTTATTAATGCCTCTTTGAATAATACCTTCCAAAAGGTACTGTAATTTCAGGCACATGTCTACTGTTTTTCCAGATAGTTATATTTTATTCATTACAAATGGTGTGCTACAAACAGAGAACTGGAATACCTTTTCTTGTCTGGCTTTTTCTAGTAAATTTAATTGTGTGGTCTCTTTTCTATTTGCCTACAGTACCTAAGTACCTAGCTATCAATAAGACATCTGGCAATCATCAGAACACTTGCATCATTTAATTTTCTATCAAGGCAACTGCTACAAATTTGTATTGGAAGATGCCCAGAGTTTAACTTAAAGCAGACATCTGTAGCAAGAACAGTGCCAAAATGTGTTGTAATTGAATTAAGATTTTTGGTCACCCAATTTCAAATACACTTCTATGTCCTTTAATTTCTAGTATAGACTTTCAAAATGGCATGTCTTGATGTATTTGAGAAATGATAGTATGCAGGCATCATAGCTAAAAATTCAGGGTTTTTAGATTACACAAAATTTTCTCATCTTTGCTCCTACAAGACTATCTATTTGCAATAGTCTAGGGCAAGTCAGTGTCTCCTGAAAATATATCATGGAACAATAAGAGCAGAAAGTATTAGAAATTGTAATAGTTGTTTGATTAAAACTCACGAGTGAGATAGGTCACTCCAAGGTGGGGTTGGAGAGGCTGGTAAAACCTTTCTGAGATGCCGCAGAACAGAGAACAACCTCAGTTCATTCTATTTGTAGCTCTGAGAATGGTGCTTACGAGTTTCATGTGTTTAATCCCGGGCAGCAAGCCACAGTTTTAAGCATTCTGGATGGAAGTGATCCATGCATTTTCTTCAGAACATTTGGTCACTATATGCACTTTGTTAAAATCCTTCATGGGAAGTATTATCTTAACAGAAAAAGCTTAGAAACTGCCAAATATTCTTTTTGATTTTTTTAAAATGTTTTCACTTTTCATTCCACACCACATTCTTCACTCAAAATTTTAAGTTATACTAAAAGAAGTTAAAGAGAAGAAAATATTTGTTCTGATTTATAATTTTTTCCAGATGATCTGTTTGCAATACTGTCAGGTTATCTTTTCCATTTCTCAGCTTCCATATGAACTCTGGATTATGACAACTGCAGAGCAAATTCTGCCTTCAGATGCATGCAAACTTTTTCAGTAAACTTTCACATTTCCTTGTGATTTTAGCCAGCTATAAACTTTGTCACTCATCTTGTTTGTTGGGTTTCTTTCCATTTATTTTAAAATATATTACTCTATCAATATAGAAATGGAAGCCAGATTTGTAGCTTTTTAACTAAGTACTGTACAGTCTTAAGTTATTCCTTATTGGATAAAAGCACTGTGAGTCATATGACCACAACCACTTCTGTATCACAGTTTTCAGTCAGATGAGGATCAAATTCAGCCTAATGAAGCTACAAACTACTCATTGATCACCAAATAATGGAATTAACCGTCAAGAACAGTGAAAAATTTTGTGAAACCACTGGAATGGTTTGTGAACATGGTTGAACACAGTTATTATTTTTCTTCATACAAGGTATAAAAGGTAGGAAAAGGTATGGACTTTGGAAGGACTAAATGAATGCCCAATGTGTTTCAATTTGTGTTTTCTAGTGATTGAAATAAAGTTTTAGCCATTGGTAATGTTTGAATAAACTTTCTAAAGAACCACCTTCCATCTTAGAGAATTCTGCGATACAGCTTAAACTAACAAGTGGCATACATGTATTTTCTGTGAGAAAACACTCCTCTGCATCATCTATTTCCAGTGCAAGTCAGTCTTGTATAATACAGTTCTGTTGTCTAAGATGAAGCACTTAAAAAGATACAATTGATCTGTGGATACTAATTAATGATTATTATTTATGTTTTAGGAGGTGAGCAATTTGTTCCTTCTAAATGAAAGAGAATAAAGGAGATGTGCCTTCACAGACACAGTTTTAGATCTCTTGGGTACACATGGTGTTTGGTTTAGAAGTTAAATTTGTGTTTTAGCCTTGCCTTTTTTCAGTGGTCTGTACTGAAGTCCGTTTTAAATACACTTTCCAGGAGTGTATTCTCAGAAGAGAACAGTCTTACAGGTCAACCATTTGCTGGCTGTTCAGGAATCAGCTGTGAGGATGGCAGAGCTAGTGGTGCTTCAGGCATGCAAGTAATTTCATTTTAAAAGTTATGACCGGGGATCAGTTATAAAGAAAACTCACAAAAGTTTCTTCAAATCTATTCTGCCCTTCCAAAGGTGAACCAAAATGATCCAAAATGAACCAAAATGATCTTCAGGAGCTGAACCAAGGTCCACTGAATACTGAGGAAAATACAAAATTTCCTCTCTAGCCAGCAATCAATATGCATCCTACAAACCTCTTATCTCTGTGAAGCAACTAAATGTGAGTGAGTGCAGACACCCCCACAGCATCACCTGCCTTTGCCATGTTACTGCCAGCCCAAGCTTTTGCACTGAGTTATCTCTAAAGCAGATGTTCCAGCTTCACTCAGCTGCAACTTGTGTGAGCTGCTGCATGTTTTAGCTTTGCTAGCAATAATCAATCATATAGGCCTCCTATCACTCTCATAGAAAAAAAAAATGTTCAATTTTTCAACACATATGCTTTTTGTTTCTTATTTTTTTCATTTTACCCAATTTCAATAGTAGGCAATAGACTAATCAGGGATCTTTAGTGGTAGTTGGTGCCAAATCACACAACATCTACCAATTACAATGAATCACTCAGTTTTAACAATCTGAGCTCTTTTTTCTAGTGAAGTTCACTTACTGATTCCTGAGCTGAAATGTTTGGAATGCAAAAGCTGAGAGAAAAAGCTCAAATTCAAAGAAAAACTGTTTTTCTTGGATTCATAATAGTTACAGGAAATTAAAGTTTCCTACTGAAGCAATGACAAGATGTCATTAAGTACAAGGCCTAAGTTACCTGACAACAGACTTTGAACTAAAATATTTTCCGTATGGAAAAACAATGGCATAAAACATAAAAATTCCCTCTCAATTTCCATAATTGTGAATTCCTTTCTATTTTTAATAAATAATCCCCTGTATGTTGTTACAGAAAATCTGAAGCTACATTACAGTTGTCAGAACAAATCTGACTTAGGAGTCGCACCGTCAGTGTATCAGCTTTTTGACATATCAGTGATTCAACAAGAACATTCCACTAAACCTTAGCAAAGGCTCCAGTTGATAAACAACTGCAGACAAAAATTAAACTGCCCTTTTAAATCTGGCAGATAAACAACAACCCTCTTGCAACAGAAGAAACTGTTGGTAAAGCGCACCTTCTCCCAGCAGTTTTGCCCTCTTCTCCCTGGGTAGAGGAGAGAGGTACTTTTTGATCTCACTTGCTGAAGCCGTCTAAGGTGAACTGCACAGTTTGGCACAGCTGGCACTCATCGCTGAAGAGAAGCCAAGACTGGAATAGCAAAACTGTTGCCCAGGAAGTACTCTGGCAGAGTATGTGCAGAGAAACTAGAATAATGGCAGACTATGCTATAACCAACTTTAATACACCATCTTTTACTCTAAATTTCAATATGTACTTATTTATTTTTTAAAAAACCCAAAACTTTATTTAAACAGGAGTATAGCACTTTTTACATCAACAAAAAGTTTCTGTACACAAGGCTGTTCAAGACGTAGTTTTGATTTAATACCCCTTAGAAAATTTAAATGAGGGAATATTTCTCCATTTGCATACTAGGCTTCAAACATTCAAACATCTTTCCTGAAGCAAACAGTATGGATTATTCATTAAAGTACTATAAACAAATTGCAAAATGCTTTATGCTTGCCTAGCTAAATATTGAGGTTCTCTGGTAGTTTTTACCTGGTCCTTACACAGGGACGTTTGCGTTTATCCCTGACTAGGCAAATCAGCAAAACTTCTGTTTCTTCTGCAATTAACCTGAACAGCACTACTTGCCTTTGGACAGAAAAGCAACACCGTGTCTCTAAAGCTCCAGCCTGTGGCAGAGAATTGCTGAGGGTCATCTCTGCTCCCAGCTGCACAAGCCTTTCTCCTTGGCTCCAGCATAAGGGGAATACAAGGGACGGGTGCTATTGCCCAAAGTGGGCTGACTAAGCCCCAAAGATCACCAGCAGGCAGTACATAACCACATGTCAGCACACGCAGTCCTGGTACTAAACTGCAAGCTCTTTGGGTTCCTGGGCCTTGATCAAAACCAGTGTATGCTCAACACAACCTCAGTGCTTCCTCTGTAGTGACTCTTGTGTATCTACACACACATATACGCATGCACACACATATGCACAAGCATATCTGCATCCATATGTGTGTGTCTGTGTGTATGAACTTTTTTCTTTCATAGAAACAGAACCTGAAAGGGCAAAGTGTATTAGGATTATGACTGCTGTCACAAGCATATTGTAAAGGACCTCATGGGTCAGATCTGGTCCCCTGCTACATTCTGAGTCACACACCTCCATCAGCCTCTGTACGCCCTGGTGCCGCAATGGTCTGGAAGTTTCTGACCAGGTTAAAGGAGTGCAACAAATGTAGAATTGAGAGAAATCTGGACTAAGATCTTTATATTTCCATTGAGCTCTAGCAATTTTGAGTTTTAAATGTTACCTTTCTACCCTCCCATTGCTGTTAGACTGATATTTTTCTTGGTCTTCACAGCTTTTTAAAGCAGAACTGATTGGAGACTTTCTCCAGGAAATACCTTTAGAAATAATCAGCTATTGTAGCCAAAATGTTTTAACCTCTCAAGTCCTATATAGAAAGAGTTGAGATAGCTCACTTTTTACTGCAAGATCTAATTCAAGTTTCTTCTCTGTATGTCTGCTCTCAAATATAAGGATAAAAGTGTTCTTCAAAAGTTTTAAAAGTTGAACCAAATTCTGCCGTTTTATACCAACTGAAGCTTCATCCATAAAGCTACAAGATTGAATAGACCTACACCATTTCTACAACTTGAACTTCTTCAATCTACCACTTGATTTTGAGAAAACATTACCAAATGAAGGAAGGAGGAGACAAAAGAAAAAGAAAGGATATTTTCTTCTTCTTTTAAAAGAAATATCACTATTAAAAACTGCAATATCCAAATCACCAGATGACTGTCCCTCTGAACTAAGTCATGCTTGCAGGAACACGATGTGATTCAGAAAATGCAGCAGTGGTTCAAACTCCAGTGCATGCTGCCAGCCCCATTCCCTTCAACAGCAGCTTTCAGGCGTAGGTTTTCATTACAATGCAGCAGTACCTTTTCCACAAACATTTCCATTGGAACATAAAGCAAATTCTTTCCCTGAAATAACAATTTTGGGTTATTCACTGGTTGTGGGTCAAGTCTTCAAAATTTCTGCTGAAATGTTTCCCTCAATTTGCAGAGAGCATCATGTCCTAGACACAGGTGCTGGCCATGGAGCCATTCAGCAAGATTAAGGGTACTCATGGGACAGGTGGCCTGATAGGGCTGATTTGCTTCATCCAAAGCCCTCTACTGCACTTGAGTGCTGCAATCTCCTTGTTTTCCTCAAATAGATCCCCCCCCCCAACCTTGTTACATTCTTCATGAAGTGACTTCAGTAGTAACAGGTGAGTGACTTAACCCCATCAATTAGGTTTATTAGAATTGTTTCATGTTTCCAAAGAAGTGATCCCAAATTAATTTTGCACTTTTAAAACGCTGAGAAGTATTAACCTTACAAGAACTCTGTGGGCTTGTCACTTGCAAGAAGAGACACAAGCTCTGAGCAGCAAGAGCATCACAACTGGCATTTGAGCACCTGATAAACTGTGTTAATGTTGGGCCAAATTTTGTGCCCAGCAGTTGCAATGAGCTTTACAAGCTTGCATGAAGCCATTGATGTCAATGTTGTAAATATGGCACCACTGAATGGAACTCAGTGATGGACGTAAATATTGCATGGATTGCAGGTGGATACCATGTTTGTTTTTTTTATAATAAGTGATTGGTGTTAAATGTCTTAATTAATAGGGGGGAAGGAGTTCTGCTTTAAGATGAAATTTATGGTAAATTATAACAGCTGCACAGAGGCAAAATTCAGCCCAAGAAATTAGCTGTGCAAATTTAGCATTCCTTTGACTTAAACTTTGACTTAAACTAAGGAAAGATTTGTTTAACAACTCTTTCTTATTCAGCAGATTCTCAGGAGAGCAGCTGAAAAAATCTCCTCTCACTTTTTTTGTTGTTCATCAGTAACTCCAAATGCCTTTCCTCCCCTGCTCTGCAGTCTCACTGAGGGGCCTGAGAGCAGCTGAAAAAAATAATCCAAAGCTTTCCAAGTATTTAGAGAACTTTCTGTGACTCTGCATGTTCTGCCCATGTGGACTGGCTGATTACAAAAGCCTACCTACTCTGATCAATGCTGTCTCTTCACCTTTATCTTACTCCAATTTGTATTTGTCTCCTTAGTTCCTTGGTTTCTGCCTCATTTTGCCTTTAATGCTGCTTAAACTTTCGCTTTTAAATTCTGCTTAATTTTCCATATTATTCGCTTGAGTTTTGTGCTACAAGCTTTTCTTTTGCCTTTTACCAGCTGTTTCAGCCATAAACGCTTTGGAACAGCTCAGCTCTGAGACTTAGATGTGTTGTGAGCAGTGCAAGCACATTGAGGGCAGGTATTTACTCACTAAAACAAAAATCCCTCAATTTTTACATAATGCTGTTATTTGATATTTTGAAATCTATAATGACTCCTTTGTTGCTGTATCCAGAAACAGTAACTACAGCAAAAGAAGTAATCTGGAGCTATCTGCAACAAGGATCTTTTTAACTCTCTGCAGAGCTCCTGCTTGAAACTCAAAATATTTTAGTCAATCTGTGTCTTTTAGAGGCTGTCTACTCCTGCCATTCTTCTCCTTTGCCTTAAACCCACATTGCAGGCCACAGAAAAGCTCTTTTCAGTTTCAGTGAGTTTCCTATTTCACATTTTCTTCTATGGGTTTCCCAAATAAGCGAGAATTTAAAATAAAATTTAAATTAAATTAGAAACTTGAACTGAAAACTTAACATATCATAGAATCATAGAGTAGTTTAGTTGGAAGGGACCATCAGCTAGTCCAACCTCCCCTGCTATGCTGTCACTGACATCACTACTTTGCAAGCATGCAAATCTCTTTCACAGTAAGGGAAAAAAATCAGTTAAGACTCCAGTGTTAGTCACATGAAATTTGTCCTCCCTTTAAAAAGACACAAATCTTTCAGTTTTATACTTGGTTGGAAAGCTGGAATGCTCCTACGTTCAGCAATTGAAAATTTTCAGAAAAAAGAGGTTGCCTGACTTGAGTCTGGGTATTCATGGTAATCCAACCTTACTGCAGTGTTTTGTGATGTCTTTTGCAGAGTGAAGACCACAGAGGCTTTCTAAATATTCTTTCAAAGGACTTTTTGGAGGTCTGCACTGCTTTGAATTGCATAGAAATTATCAGTAACTAGGATGCACAAATTCATTTTTCTGCTTTTCAGCTTCTTATAAAAACTTACCCAAAACGAGTAGTTTCTTGCCCCTCCGAACTTTCTCCCTGTCCAGATAAAGAATTCCTAAAACCTGAGGAACCTGTCCCCAAGTAGGAGTTCTCTGTTGAAAAAAGATTCACTATCTGTCCCAGAAAGGTATTATTTTTACCCATGCAATACTCAAAAGCATTTAGGATTGCCTAAACTGTGTTGAGAGAACCCATGGAAAGCTCAGGAGGATTTTATCAGGACAATTCTCTCATGCGGGAGGGACCTTACAGAGCCTCCTTTGAGCACGTCTTTGCCACATATTGGCAGTTGTCTTTTGCTTAAGCTCTTTGCTGCTGTTGCAGTTAAGTAGAGGGAGAGGAGGGAGGTGGTGTAGGAAGAAGTGGGAGAGTCTGCTGTGGAAAGAGGGAGAGCTGCCAGGAAGCATGAGAGGTAGGGTCTGGATATTTTATTGGGTCTGGTACCAAACAAGACCTAGAAGACCTTGAAGGCTTTACCCGTAACTACTTGAATATCACTAACTCACTTAAGTTTCCAACTTTTAATGCTTGTCTTTCACATAAACTCTCATGAAGGTGAATATCATAATCTTTATCTAGAGGTGAATATCTTAATTTTGCCCTCTGAGAAGAGTGAATTTGAAATGCTAGATTAAAATCTACCTATTCAGCTCTTACACAGTTTTGAAGAAACTGTTCCTGCAAAGCAAAAGTACATAATGCTTTCCTATCATGCATCTAATTAACTTCTTAAAATATCCTGTCTAGGTATACTGCCCTAGCACACGACAGACTGTGGCTCATTTGGCTCATTGGTCTCATTCCTATCAGGTACACTGAAAACTGTGTTGCCACAAACAGAATTTTTAAGTGCCTATTTGTCAAGAAGAGAGGAAAATCTTCTACCTCGTTTTCTCCAGTATGACAAATTTTGTTTAGTCTTGGAAATTGTATTATTTATACACCAGGTGAGCACCATTGGCACAAGTCGAGCTATCAGATATGCTGTAAATACTTCAGATGCTTCAGGATGGTATCTTTAAGATCTCTTTGCTAGCAACAACGAGCAAGTGAAGACATGCTTATGTCTACTGCTTTGTCTGTGTTTCTGCCACATGTGTGAACTCACAGTCGTTCTGGTTTACACCATTAGACTTTTCAAACTTTTTTTTTTTGCTTGCAGCATGAAAATATCTGTGTTGTGTTTAGTTTCCTTTCCAAAAAAATCCATTTTTTCAATATTGGAAGAAGGGAGATTTAGATTAGATATTAGGAAGAAGTATTTTGTTATGAGGGTGCTGAGGCACTGGAACAGGTTGCCCAGAGAAGCTGTGGCTGCCCCATCCCTGGAGAGGTTCAAGGCCAGGCTGGATGGGGCTTGGAGCAACCTGCTCTGGTGGGAGGTGTCCCTGCCCATGCCAGGGGGGTGGAACTCAATGATCTTTAAGGTCCCTTCCAACTCTAAACTTTCTATGATTCTATGATCTTTAATGCTGGATCTATGAATTTCTGTCACCTGTGGAAATGCAAGTTTGACCCAGATTTAGTGTCTGTGTCCATGTGTACCCTTTCCAAATCAGCATGACAGTTCCTGTGCAAACCAGCATTCATTCATGCCACGTATCCCAGAGTGTATTGTGTCCACTTTAGTTCACTTATTTTGTTTGTCACTTATGTTTATGCATGGGAATGATAACCCTGCGAGCATCTTGATTCCCAGGGAAGATGGTTTTCTGGTTTTAAAAGGTTAATGGGAGCTACCACTATGCCTGGCGAATACAGATTTACAATATGGAATAAACAGGTGACTGGAGATGACAAGTCATGTAGACATGCTCCTTGGGATGGCAAGTTGACCAACTGAAGACAGTCATTCTTTGCAGACTGATATTCTGCCAGGTAGTGAGGAACCAACCCAGTGAGTGAAGTTTCCCCTTCAAGCCAAGAGATCCCCAAACAAGTGCAGTCCAACACTTTCAGTGAAGTAACAGACTCGTGCACAACATAAAGGGGGTGCTATTTCCCTGGCTCCTGCTCAGCTCTTTAATCCCTAATGCAACAGCTCAGACTAGAAGCGTGATTCATGCTTACCTGTTTTCTGGGAGCTGCCAGGAAGATGGATAAAGGCCATTGCTCCTTTAATTAAAATCTCTTTGGAGAAACAAATGGCTGATTCATTGTCAGTGCCAGCATCTGCATTCTGGAAATCGCTACCATCTGGTTCAAGTATGAGTTTGAAAAATGCATCACATCCCAGAGCACAGAGGCACCTGGAGACAGGCCTCCTGGGGTGATGAGACTGGCTGTATGTATCAGTCTTTCAGGGTGCGTTTGGTGAGCACAGATCCACAAATCGGGGGCATTTTCCAGCAATTCAAGAATTCAGTGTTCCCAGAAAATTACTTGTCCCACACCCACTTTCTGGCTTTGGCCCATTCAGATAAAGTGGTCTATTGTTCTCATGCTTTTCGCTTTCTTAGGAGGGTGTGTTGTCATTATACAAATCACAGGCCCAGATAGTACCCAGGAATACACGTGGTATTTGAAATCCCCCAGTTCAGGCTGCAGACAGGCTCTCTGGGAGGCAGAGGGCACCGACTGTGGTTCCTCTAAGACGATCTCAGATCCTCACTTCTTTCTCTGGGCTCCTATTGATAGATGGGATTTCTCCTTTTCATTGAGGATGCTTTCTCCAGAACCTGAGCAGGTTCAATGCCTTTGTGCAGACCGGTTGAGATCACGGCAAACAATGCCAGGTCTAACTGATCAGTGAGTGACACTATTCTTTAGTTTAACATAGATGAGACAATTATTTTTTTTTATTTTGTGGAGATCTTCATACATGGAAAGAAAGATCTGAGCTGAAAGCGTTCAGATGAAACAGAAAGCATATTGTCATAAGCCTGTACACCAGGGACGGCAGTGACATCTAAAGACAGTGATTGCATAGCAATGACAGTAAAAAGGCTAGAGCATCTTGGAAATCTTAAGATAAATGCTCACTCACAGAGCAATACAGAAGTGTCATGCCCACTCAGAAACAGTCTTCTGGACTCAAAGTAGCAGATTCAGATTTTTTAAACAACTTTTCAATAACTTTAAACCACGACTGTGGCTCTGTATTTCACTTTCAGTTTGCAACAAAGAACGAAACAAAGCTATCTCAAAACTACTTCATCGGTAATTTACCATAGCTTAAAAGAGTTAAGTTCCCAAACTTACCAGTATCCAAGTGGGTAAAACTTTTGTGAATTGCTAAAATCGCTGCATTGTATATTCCGTTATTATAACACACACCAAAGCCCAGAAAAGGGTGCCTATAAAAGTGATTTCTTGTCTCAGAGGAACTGATCCTCTGTCACTGACGTGTAGTGTTCACATCAATGCTTCAGTGTAAAAGTGTACAAGTGTGGGGAACTGCAAGACAAACAAGGCCACTTTGTTGTGGCTACCCTTGATGATAACAGCTTGTCATTGTTTGCTCCAAATGCCTGTAGTCTCTGTTTGGTGTCCTCCAAATGAAGAAGGTATGAATTGTGCCCTAAGATGACCACAGCCTCTGCCTTGTTAAATTAAAATCACTACTGTGGCTGTTGGGCTTACTCCGTTTTATTCCATTATCAGTGCAGTGTGAAATGAGCAGCTGAAGGTTTAGCTAGGGAACACATCAAGGCATGTAGAGTACCACTGGATTTCCTCCTTAGGTAGGTGACAGAAGGTACATCAGGACATACGGAGTCAGAATGAATCCCAAGCTATGTTTAATAGCAGCTTCTCTACCAAACCCATTTTGCCCTCTGTACAGCTGAAAAGCATCTGGTAAGCAATGCCAAAGGCAGCTTTAAGCAACTTAAGTCCATTCCTCTGATCCCGGGTCAGCTGAGGACTGTTTAGCCCTCTGTCTAATTCAAAGCAGCCTAAGGCTGTGCTTTCCGCCCTGTGCTGACATGTCTTCTTCAGAGAAGGTGGGGAGAGCAGGTGGTGGGGAGCAGGCAGAGCCCTGCTTGGATTCTCCTCTGTCTGGAACAGCAGAGCTGCGGGCAGCTCTCTGCCTGCTTTTTGTGCTGTTGAGGCAAATGTTAGACTAAATGTTGAGCTTGCTCTGCGTGGAGCAACCAGTTAACTTCAGAGATCTATTTATTTATCTTAGCATAAAACATTCTTGAGAGCTTCTGATCTAGATCAGTCATGAGTCAACAAATGCTTTATTTCAGTATCATATCGGGTTGCTGCCCTGGGCTTGTTTCTGATCTTAGGCACGTTAAGTGGAGTTTTGATAGCTGGGCAGCTTTCAAAATCATCAACTCTGACAAAAGAAGAAAACTAAAGAAGATGCAGCACACTCACTGCACAATTGCCTGACATTTGCAGCAGTTAATAGCTGGAGAGGAGAAGCAAGTAAGGCTCTGCTTTATGACTGTACAGAGATCAGCAGCATTACAAAGCAGGGTCTGTTTCATGTAATGGCTGAGGAAGAGGCACAAATTGATTTCCATTTGCATTGTAAATAATTTTGCACTGCTTTCTATGGCTCTTGTAAGACAAGGAGTTGGGCTCATCCCAAGATGCTTTCAACTTTTCTTCTCCAACTACATAGGTTTAAAGTGCAAAGAATGACTAATCCATCAAAAAGAGTTTGCTGCAGTCTCTGATCTCCCAACCATAGTAACAAAGTTTATTTATAAAATACATTCTTTTGGAGAAGCCCATCAACATCTTAGCAAGTCAAGCAGAAAAGGCTTACAATATATTCACAGGCCCTTGCAGGAAGGGGTGAACTAAGACAGTTATCCTTCCCCTCCTACTTTTAAAACATCAGCTGCACACAGAACAAAACGGTGTGCTTTTTACTTAGACTGAACCTCACTTCCATTTGCATTGTAAAGCTGGTCATGCTACAGGTGCCGTTGAAATCAATGCAAGCCTGTTCATGTACACAAGTAGACTTGAGGTTGAAGACCATATGCCTCATCTATTATTCTCCCTCTCTAAATATAGCCCATGCTATTGCTCAGAAGCTATGTGGTGGGCTCATGCAAGCTGGGCAACCTTCCAATCTGATGTCAACACGTGGGACATCCCGCCTGCCACAGTGGGAGCCTCATCCAGCCAGATGGCCCTGCCATTCCCCTGCATGTGTATCCTCCTGGAAGTGGGGGCCAGCTTTTGCTACCATACTCAGGATCTCTCCTCATGGCTTTGCTTTCCCTTCCTGAGACAAGAATATACTGAGGGAATTTGGAAACTTACTCAAAACTGGTGGAATTGCTGTGAATGTCAGGGCAAGATCATTATAAACTCCCTATCTCCCTCATAGAAATTCCTGTCAGGAAGAGAGGCTGGAAAGGGGCCAAAGCAGCTCACTCTTCCAAAGACTATTCACAGATTGGCAGCCCCAAGTGCTTACTACTTACAAGTTAAACCTATGAAACCATGCAGTTACTAAAAATAACCTATCTGGGTGTCCTTCTATTTGTTTTTCATTTTGGGGGACATGACAGGTATGTGTCACATATTATAATTTTTTGGCTAAACAGTCTTTTTTTTTCAAGAGAACATCATATGAGTTCCTTGCAAAGTAATTTGACTCCAGAAACTGGGATTCTAGACAACAAAAATACTGCAGTTAGGGTTCTCGTGCAGCTGTGAAAATTGATTGCCATAGTCATGACTAGTGCTCCAGTACAGTCTCCCCTTGCAGGCAATCAGCTGGCACTGATTTTGCTAATCAGAAGAACAGTAATAGAAAGCACTGGGCTGACCTTTGTTAGCTAAAGTCAAACTGCTTACAATTGCTTTACCGTAAAATTTTTCACTTCATCAGTCAAGTGTGACTTCTCCTTATGAAGCCATGCTGACGACTCCTGACAACTTTCTTATCCTTCATGGGACCAGAAATGGTTTCCAGGTTTCCAGGTTGCTCCATCACCTTCCCAGGGCTTAAGGTGAAACTGACTGGCCTGTAGTTCCCTGGGGGCCTTTGCCTGTCCTTCTTGAAAACATGAATGATATTTGCTTTTTTCTTAGTGCCAAAATCAATCCAAGATTACAGAAAGTGGCCTTGCAACGACAAAGCCAGATCCCTCGGTTCTTCTGGGTACATCCCACCAGAGTCCATGAACTCATATATGTCCGGTTTGCCTAACATTCTGTGTCCAGGTAAGCATTAACATATAAAGGACAGGTATTGATCCATCTTCCAGGATTGCTCACTTGCTTATTGACATTTGCTTTCAATCGATATTAGTGGTGTCTTGAAAAACAAAACCATCTTCAAATTTGCCCACAAATACTCAGCCTTTTTTTATAATTGCTGTTCATAAATAGTTTAGTGGCCACAGCTAAAGAAATAAAGGTGCACGTTTCATCAAGCCTGAGGGTGAGCGTACCTGCAGGACGCAGTAGCCACTGGGAGGCTTTCCAAAAGGCAGTGTGTGGCCTTGCTCCTCTCCATCCAAGGGCAGGTTATAAATCAAGAGTAGCTCCATTTTGAGCAAAAGGCTTCCAGCAGTGCAAAGGGAGGATGAACCAGAACCTTTCAGGCTAAAAAACACACCCTGAAAAATCATGCGGCTTGGTATGAAAGTTGCACCACAGCCCAAAATCCAGCAAGATGCAGTAACAATTTTGGGAAGAAAGTTGTTCCCTTCAGTGCCGGAACTGCACAGTGGAGTAAAATAAGTTATGCATGTGACAAGTCATGAGTTGGCTGCTCTCTGCTGTATCCAATTAATTATTAATCACCTCAGTGGAGGGGACACCGGGTCTATGGGAAAATGGGAACTGTGAGTACAGGCAGGGCTGAACCAAAGGGGACACGGCCAAGCACGGTGCTTGTCCCAGGCCAGTGGCAGCAGCCCAGGCTCTGCTGCCCTTTGTGCCCCTCCACCTGGGCAGTGACCAGCAGTCCCTGCGGATCCCCCGACACCCCCTGACCAACTGCTGCTGAGCACAAAGGTCTCTGCTCTGGTCACCTCCCACTGGGACCACTGATAGAGTTGCAGGGACAGCATGGCTCTCCTGTCATTTCAAGATATCCTTGGTGAGGAGGAGGAGGTCTTAAAAGTAAGAAGAAAAAGATGACAAATGAATGTACATAGACCTACACATAGGTATAAATAGAAAGTCTCAGGCAACTCAGCTCTGTGCTGCACTCACGGCTTCTGTGACTCCTGAGAGCATGAGAACATCTTTACCAGTGTGGACCAAAGGTCTGTCTATCCAGTTTCTAAGACTGGCTGTTGAGTTGATTCCCAGGAAAGAGAGAGAGCAGGAAAATGCTATATGACACATCTCCTGACTCTTCTCCTAATCTCTGGCTGGTTTTAGCTCAGGGGATTTTCTGTAGCTGATGTGTTTTGGCTATTTAGCAGCTTTCAGTAGACCTATTTTTCAAATACTTGTCCCATCTGCCCTTGAACCCGTGTAACCCTTTTGCCTGCAGAAGACTCTGAGTCTGTGTTTATGCTATTAGATAAACAGAGCCAGATCACAAGTACAAAGCCTTGTCCTGCTGTGTTCCATACTGTCAAACTGTTAGTAAGGGCTGTGGCACAAGCTGATCATCACTCCTCCCAAACAAAGCCTGGGCAGTCTGCAGCATCAGCACACAAAAAGCTCACTGTCTCCCTCCTGTCTGGGGCAGTAGAGCAGTTGTCCACTGGGACCATTCCTGAAAGTGTCATCCCAGCAAGGCTCTGTGGTTGTGTGGTGGCCTGAAGGAGAAGTATTGGAAAGTCTGGATGTCGCTGCTCTGTTTTAGGGAATAGGAAAGCTTTGCACTGCAGATGTGAGTCTTGTCATCCCAGTTAGTCTCAAGGCCAGAGCATGGTTCCTGGCATGTTTGACTTGCTAGCGCTAGTAAAGCTAAGAGACTGGCATCATCTGTTGTGCCAAAAACGTGCTGGGAACATGTGTCGCCCTAGGAACAGGATCAGGATATTTAGTTTTGAAAGAAATCAGGTATCACAAGCATCCCAGGAGTTTTCACTTCATGTCAGAACCCAGTTCTCTCAATTTTTTAATGTAAATAGGAATTGTTTATTTTCTCAATAATTAGCCCTTCCTGGCAAGTAGAGAAGTGAGACATCCCTGGCTGCAGTGCAGGGAAGGAGTGGGGTATCCTGTTAAGCCGCATTGGTGCTTCTCCTTTTTGTCTTGCTTATTGCTCAGCACCTCAGCTCCCAGGGAGTCATAAGCCCCAGAACCACTGTGTGGCTTCCCGAATAACAGTGTTAGAGAAGCAATCACTTGGTTTTGCTGTTGGAATATTTCTTGTTTTATTAATTTATGTTAATGAAATACATAGGTCTACTTCATGCCTTGAGGTGGCTGAGACTGTTGGTGGAAACTCTTGTCTTTACAAAAGAAAGGGACCACCACATCACCTGTGCCTGGGTGATGCAGGAAGGATCCTGTAAAAAGTTGGCATCCTTGTGGCACAGGGCAAGTATAACATATGGCAGCAGCTCTGCTCTACTAAATGGTCTTGTCTTTAACATGAGATCACATCAAGAGTGAGAAAAAACCTCACTGTATGCATGCAGTGTTTGTTCAGCGTTATGATATGCCAACAAATATGCCAGTCAGCTTTTTGCTACATGGATGTTTCTTAACTAAAATCTGAACCTTGTTGACCAGCAACTCATTCCCCGTATGGCTCCACACTGCCATCAGATAATATAGCTCTCTGTCAAAGGAAGATTCTGCCAACAGAAGTTAGCCTATGACACGGTGCTGGTGTAAGAAGACAGTATTTTTGTTCAATAGAAAAATTTCACACATCGTGGCTGACAGTTTTGTGAAGGAGAACCCATGGTCTGGTCACAGCCACGCTGACAGAAGGAGGCTTTTGTCAATTCAGGTTAAAGTATTTGGGAGAGATAGTGTAATGACACTAGCAAAAAAATTCTGTGGTGTTGTTCGGGGGGTTTTAATGCATACATACATACATACATAGTTTTTTATATCTGTAAACTGGTGGTGCAGTTTAACGTTGCAGCTTGTCTGGCATCAAAGCCTGTTTATTAAGTTCCTACCCCAGCCCCCAGAGCAGCCCAGTTTATTTCCCCCTGTGCTGCCAGAAGCAAGTGCAGACCACACTGTAAAGAGGATGGCTGAGGGACCAGGCACTCTAATGCCCCCCAGCTAATTGAGCAAGATAATCTCACTGATAGGTTTTGCGCTGTGAACGCTTGCATCTGTGCTTCTGAGTCAACAAACTGCTCTTTAGGCATGGAAACAAGACTTTGCTAAGAAAGAAGTGAACGTTTTATAGAGGAAATCAAACCTTTGTACAACTGTATTCAAAATCTACACTCTGATTTACAGTTTGGGGGACTCTAAATCAGAATACAGTGCACCATGAGTAACCTCTTTAATTCTCTTCCTTCTGTTAGTTGTAGGATGCCCATGGCAAGGACTAGCTCTTTTCTTATATTTGTACATGTAATCAGGATGCCTGGTTCTAGTTTGGAACTTTCTGTTTTTATGGAAATAATAATGATAGCACTATTACTATATTGTGTAACTAGGATGGTAAGATTATGTTGATCAAAATGCTCCACTTTTAAATGTCTCTCGTGCTAATATGGAAGTCATGGCAGATTCTTCTGGAAATCACCCTACACTTAAGATTATACAATTCGTAAATAAAAGATTTGATGGTGCAGATTTTAGTGCAAAACCTCAAGATTTTAGTGCACTGTGGAATGAATTGTCTTTTTCCAATGATGTTTGTGGGAAGAAGCTCTGGGGCTCGTGGTGGCAGCAACAATAAGGCACAAATAAACTTGCAAATGCCATTTTACATATCCAAGTGAAAAGAATCCATGGACAAAAAAACACTGTGGCAGTTCCATCTTTATTACATTGATTACAAATAATCTGGTCTGAACAGTAAATGCTGGTTTTTCACCGTTTTTTATTTGTGGAGTAGTAGTTACAAACATAATGTAGGTGATGAGGGTTACCAGCCAATTTCACCTGCACATATAGTTAGAATTTCAGGTTTTTCCTGATCAAAATACTACGATTCTCTCCAGAAAGGCCACATGCAGTCATATCCAAAGTCTAACAGCCATTATCAGATCCAAAATATATGTAATGAGTATAATAATCCCGTATTTTGCCAAATATCAACATGTTTAGGCAGCACAGATTGTTTAAAATTGGATCTTACTTGGTCAACTCAAGGTGAATGAGTTGGCCATAAAATTGTCCAGTCACCTCAATCTATGCCATATTATTCTATCAATATCCAGTCTGAAGCCACTAACTGGCATGAATTTCAGAGCTGTGTAGGTTTGATCTGAAATATTTTCTAGATATCCTGTATTTAGAAACCTCAGTGTGCAGGCATGGGCTTAATAATGACCTGTCTTCGTTGGCTAAGTTGAGTATGGAAAGGCAGAGCTTAGCCATAACCTGGCCAAGTCTGGTTCCCCATCCGATGCACTGATGCTTTGTGGGGGCTAACTTCACAAAAGTTTAACAAAATATTAACGGATAAATTATCACAATTTATAATTAATTATCAGTAATTGATACAAGGTAGCTGAACTCCTGTGGAGAACCCTTAAAAATACTCTGACTCTTGAAAAAAGAAGCTGGCTGTCTTTAAGACATTAAAAACAATCACTTCTGAATAGCTGATTATTTGGTAGAAGGCTAGATTGATTTGTTGAATAGGGGTTTTTGGCTAGATGACAATCCTCAGTTTTGGGCCCAGGAAACTATTTTGGATTTCTATGTTCAGCCTTGAAAAGAAGCAAGAAAGACAATTTTGAAGGAGTCCATCCTTCCATTGATCTCCACGGCCTTTATTCACGGTACCAAGAGGGTTTCCCCCAGCTGTTTCTCCGTTGTTCCTGTGGCATTCAGGCTGCTTATTCCTCTTCACCTCCCTGTTTGAGTTCAGCTCCCAGAGCAATCCCTCCACCCACACAGCCAAGCATCTGACCAGCCACGCATGTGACCTGTGTTTTGGGTGGTGGCTCCCTATTGCTTCAACAGTTTGATTGAACAAGGACATTTAACTACTAATGTGTACCCCAGTGAAGGGTAAGTGCGTGCAACCCTCAGCAGCTTCAGCTACATTTTATTCGGTGTGAGCAGTGTTTTCCATAGTGAGTAATGCAAGGATTATTTGCTTTCTTATGCTTCAGCTTGGTATTGGTCTTTTAGAACAATGGAATTAAATTATATGCAAACTTTAAACCAGCTCCCTTTTCCTTGGAGTACTATAAGCCTCTCTCTACAGTGTTTATGGGGTAAGGCCTTTGCTATTTAAAGGTGTACATTATTTAAATGCCTATAATACTATAAATATACTATAAAATACTATAAATGAATGTAGGCACAGTTACCATAGCAATCAGAATTACAGTATATCATAATAGCATGAAAGGTATCACACCATGTGGAAATAATAATGTCTCCAGAAGACATAAAATAATGCCTTCATCTTACTCCTACTAGCGTATATTTAATGCATGGTTGAAAATCATGGTGCTGTTGCTTTTGAAAGTGCAAAATTCACAGTCTAACAAATTAATTCCAAATGTTGATTTCTTCTAAGAACTTCGTGTTTTTATAATCGTCATTGCCACATCTTGCAGATCCCACAACACAGGACACCAGATGACTTAGTTCAAATAATTCTCCATTGTTTTTAATATTTTTAACATCCCCAAGGGGGGTGGGCTGGGTGGGTATTTAGATATTTAATAATTTCCAGATTTTTGAGCTGCTAGTCTGCTCAGTTGTGTGGAAAAAAATCTGATGGCTATTATTCATCTTTTTCAGTTGAAGATGGTTTGGGACCTCTCATTGGATTATTAAAGCAAAACTGCTCAGTTTTGTTTAGGTATGTTTTCACTTTTTGTTTATATCTAATTCAGAATAATGAAAACGATAGGATAGTTTTTGACTGTATGATCGAAATGACTCTATGATCCACATGTTCTGATAGCAATTTCAATACCATAGACCAATTAGTATTTATATCAATTATAAAATGTTGCTATGGCTTATTCCTTTCAATAGATGCCACATTGGGCATCTATTTTTTTATTCAAATGAATAGGGATAAAATATGCTGTTGTAGTTGTAATCTGTTGAAGAAAGTGACTATAACTGATGTGCTGGTGTTTTCCTTAGACAGGTGTTTATGAACTAGAATCAGTTTAAGGCAATTAATTAGGTTGGTTAAAATGAAGAGTAAACTTTTGAATGGGAACAGGAAAAGAGACAGTGCTTATCTTTGGCTCCTGTCTGGAAAAATAAAAACTCCTGCTAGGAAGTTTGATTGTGGATGGGCCCAGAAAGCTCAGGAAGGATCTGCTTGAAGATGCATTTGCTCTCATCCTAAAAGTCAGCAGGTCAGCCTCAAGTGCCTGCATGTTCAAGTTACTTTCAGTATAATATTCAATAATGTAGAGACCACAGTCCTTTTACTGTAATAACAACAGAAAATTTCCAAGGGATTGTGCTGTAACTTGAAGTGCGTATAAAAATCTACATGAACAAGTAGCTTGTTGGAGTGCTATCAGGTGAGTAAACTGAAGCAGTGAGTACAGAAATTCCTATTTCTGCACTGGGGGGACTTTAGGGCTGTATTTTGGACTCGTCTGCTAGACCTCTTTATGTTCTTCATGTATCAAAGGGGCACTCGGTTCAGACCCAAAGGCCCCAGGCCAGCAATATTGCCAATTACTTCAGCAGCAGGAGCAGGATTTGATTTAGCCCCCTTGTTTTCCAGTCACACCTGCATGTATAACAAGGAGATGTACAAATCTTTCCAGCATCATTTGTGACATTTATCCTACTGAGAAACTACTGTACACAGAACAAGCAGAATGTTTCCTCGTACGCTGTGATTTGACTTTCCAGATTTTTCTAAGAATCATCAGAGTTTGTGGCTCAGAGCCAAAACCAAGACATACAACACTCTTGTGAATTGCAGAAATAGGCTTTGTGCAAGGATGACTGTGCTGAAATTTGGAACAAGCCTATTTACAATATTTTTTTAAAAAATCATGGTAATTTTCAGAGTAATCCTCGGGGAGAAGGAATTTTGAAAAACAGAACAACAACAAGAACCATCAGACGGCATGGAATACTAAGCTTGCATCATCAGGTACGTCGTACGTATTGCTTTCTCTTAAAAAAATATCTGGTGTGTTCCTAATAAATTCTTCCTTTCAGTCTGTAGTAGATCTGAGGATCCCTTTCTGCAGTTTCCACATCCAGTGGTTGGCCATGCATGAAGTTATACTCCAGATGAAGACCCTAACTAATGGCTCCTAGACGGACAGAGATTCCTATTATATTTGGTGGATTTAGGATCAGATGGCCCATAGTGACACTGCTGCACTGTGCCAGTCTCCTGTGAAGACAAGCTGAGAGGCCTGGGGTTGTTCAGCCTGGAGAAAAGAAGGCTCCATGGAGACCTTGTAAGGAATGGCCTTCCAGTACCTAGAGGGGACCTACAGGAGAGATGGGGAAGGGCCCTTTATGAGGGAGTGTAGCGATAGGACGAGGGGTAATAGACTTTAGACTAGAAGAGATTTAGATTAGATACCAGAAATAAATTCTTTACTGTGAGGGTGGTGAGACACTGGAACAGGTTGCCCCAAGAAGTTGTGGATGCCCCATCCCTGGAAGTGTTCAAGGCCAGGCTGGATGGGGCTTTGAACAGCCTGCTCTAGGGAGAGGTGTCCCTGCCCATGGCAAAAGGGTTGAACTGAATGAACTTTAAGGTCCCTTCCAACCCATACCGTTCTATGATTCTTTGATACTATGAGTTCAAGAGAGATATGAATATAAAGGAGGCAGGAGGACAGAGTGAAAGGGGAAATAATGTGCTTCCATGAAGTATGTTTTCACTCTCTGGAGCAATGGGAGGAGGAGGTAAGATTCTCTGAAGCGTGGTGCCTTTCACTTGTTCCTTTTCTGCTCTCCACTGTCTAGAACAGACTGTAGAGGTTCAGTGTAAGTCCTACATGACTTTTGTCTCCCTATTCTCTCAGTAAAACAGGACAACGATTGCAAAGCCTTTAGAATAAACAGTAAGTGTAAATGTGGAATTTCAGATTTGGTAGAGTTTTATGAGCATTGCTAATTTAACCCTTGGGCCTGTCAACGCAGAAGAGTTCCTTGAATATTACTGAGGTTTGCTCTATACGTGTAATTCAGCATTAAACTGTAGGTGTGTGTTGGGTTTTTTTAGTTTTTTAATTCATAAATTTCACATCTGGCTTTCCAGATACTTTGGTATTCACCTTCTGATTGTCAAGTAGCACTCTGAACTAAATTCTGCCATCCATACAAATGCATTGGAACACATTGCTCCTTGGTCAAGACAGTGCAAACAGCTAATTGACCCGTGAGACATCACTGGCTTCCTACTCACTGCAAAGGTGACTCAGCCACATCTTAATGTTCCATTAATTTTTCACTTGGAGTGCTTTTTGTTCGAAGTACCTTGATGTCGCATTAACCTTGGTTTATGGTACTAAATCCACCAGCTGTGTATTTAAAAAGAAGTAAGAGCGGACCACTTTTATTTGGTGACATTGCGAATACCTCCTCGTATTAACGGGACTTCAAAATGACATACCATAAAGTTCATGGAATGTTATAAAAGAAAGAAGAGAAAGGAAAAAAAAAAAAAAGTCTTTCTAATAGTGGGAATCAAATTTCAGCTTGATAAAAATGTTTGTACCACAGTTTGAAATACAAGTTATACTGGTGGTAGCGTGTAACTAAGAGGTGAAGAAGTATAAGTAAAGTGAAAGTAAAGTCTAAGTAAAGGCGAAGTGTAAGTATATATATGAGGTGAAGTAAGACTGTGGTGAAAGAAAAGGGTTACTGTCTTTCATTCCTTCTATCCCCTAATTCTCTTTGTTCCATTTTACTTTTGTCAGCGTTTCCTCTGCATTATTGTTTCAGTTTTGAAAGCTGCATGTTACAAAGGCTCCCCCCAACTGAAAAGATGTCTATATCCATACAGTGTACAGTGCTACCCTACTGTGTTACTGCCAAAGCAGAAAGGAAGAAGGCCTCCTCTTTCTGCTAGACTTAATCTTAGTTCTCTTCATACACACTGCCAGACAATCCCGAAGATTTTCAGGTTTCTTCACCTATAAACAGTTAGTAAGATCAAAGTAAAACAAAAAGACAACAGGGAGCTTTCCTATAAGAGTCTAAAAGTAAAAATAACCAAACCACCACAACAAAACCAAACAAAACAAAATGCACCCCAACCCTGAAACCAAACATGGGAGTGTATTTTGCTCGATCAATTTGCCCTTTGTGGATGGGCTCGCACAGATTTAGTGAGTTTCTAATTCAATCTAATTCAATCCTGGACAACCGGCGACCTCTCTTGGTCAATTAACAAAATGACCAAGAGGACAAAAGAAGGCTGAAAAGCCTTGGTGCATTAAGCAAGGCTGATGTCTCTTCCAGCACATCTTTTCAATTTAATTTCCCTAGGAAAAGTCCCTGTCTACTCTTACACCGTATTTTTCGCACGTAAAATCAGATACTTTTTGTCCTTTGAAGTGCAATGTCCCTTTCAAGATGGTAGCTGAAATCCATCATTACGGAATAAAGATCAGAGGAAACAAACTGAATAGTTGGTTCTAATTATCTAAAAAAAGAGCTGATTTGTAAAAAGTGTGGGTTTTGAAATTTGCAGTGTCATAGCCAGCACCTTGAGCAATAACATATATACTCAGCTCTTCTACGTGAATTCAGACACATGAACAGCTGAGGAATTACTGGAAGGTTAGTTTCAGTGTTAATGATAAAGGAGCTGGAAACAGAGCAATAGTCTGGCTCTTATCACTCCCAAGGCAGAATATATTTGTATAAGTCAGTATCTGTGAGCATTATTGGTTTTATTTTGCATGAGGAACAGGCTCCCATGGCTGAAACACCATACACATGTCTACATGTACACACCTCACCATCCCCTTCTGCATCAGCTCACAGGAGAGCTTCAGAAAGGGTGGCCATAAATTTTGGCATTTCCAATTCAGATTTTCTCCATCGAAGTTCAGACAAGTTGTCAGGGGGAGCAAAACAAGCAAAGCAGGAAGGGCGTGGAATTTGCGGTGGCTACGAACAGAAGGTGGCTACAAGCACATGGACAGCACAAAACTGAGGTAGGGTTTCACCATGAAAATTTTTGGGGGGTGGGTGGGTTTTTTTTCTAATTTTGTGAGGATGTTATGATGTAAACCGCTTGGAAAAGTTTTAAGAGTTCAGAAAACACTTTAGAAAGAAAGGTACCCCAGGAGGCTGGGGCACCACATGGATGGAGTCCTGTATCCGAGAGCAACATCTGTGCCAAGTGTGTACTCCTACACCTTCCCAGGAGCTGTCAGGAAGGCTGTAAGCTGGTGGGTCCCAAGGTGTGCCTGAACCTGTGTGCGTGTGAGGAGAGGCAGGCCTCTGCCCTGGCCACCAACCAGCCCCAAATCCGACAGGATTGTAGACAGGAGTCCAAAAAAAGGCCACTCTCCTCACGCTGCACTCCTGTCCCCTCACCCGGTGACAAGAAAACACACACGGCCACACACACATGCTTTTTCTCCAGACAAAAGGCACACGATGTTCCCCTCTCCCCAGAGCCGTGCCCCTCACAACCGAGTTCTGAGAACTGCCCATAAGCCACCGGCACCCTCCTTCCCCGTTCCCCGGCACCCCCTCCCAGCCCCGGCTGTGGCGGGGGCCGGCGCTCCCTTCTCCATGGCGCGGGGCGGGCCGGGGGCTGCGGCCCTATATAGGGCGGGCCGAGCCGCAGCGGCGGGCAGATGGGCGCAGGGTGGCGGGCCGGGAGCTGTGTGGTAGGGGGTAAAGAGATTAAAAAAGACGGGAACTTTACTTTCTAATTTATTTTTTTTCCTCCTCTCCGTTTCCACCCTCCCACGCCTCAGCTCGCTCTCTCTTTCCTGAGGCGCTTTTTGAACCAAGCTTTCTTCGGATCGTCTGGGCTTGCCTTTTCAAATTTTTATTTTTACTTTT
>VXBW01003695.1:51322-65780 GCA_013400375.1 Thinocorus orbignyianus
CCTGCTCCCGCCCCCGAGGATCCGAGCCCCGGAAGACTCCTCTCCCCTCAGCCCCCGTGGGAGGCTTCGCGGACTGTCCGCGCCGCTCGGCTCCGCGCCCTTCCGCCCGCGGCGGCCTGCGCCTGCCGCCTCCGGACTCCAGCCGTCCCGCTCCCCGCCCGGGGGGTGCGCGGGGGCGCCCCCTTCGTCGNGGCAGCCCTGCGGCATCTACACCGAGCGCTGCGGAGCCGGCCTCAGCTGTCAGCCGCGGCGGGAGGAGGCACGGCCGCTGAAGGCGCTGCTGGAGGGCCGCGGGCTCTGCACCAACGCGACGGCGGGCGGCAGGCTGCGGGCCTTCCTGCTGCCGGGGCCGCACGCTGCAGGTAAGGGGGGGCGCTTCGGGGCGAAGCAGCTTTAAAAAGGCGGCATGCATGCGCGCCTCTGCTCTCCTTTGGCTGCACTCTTGGTGGTTTTTTACTCTTTTTTTTGTTTGTTTTTGAAGTTAAATACTAAGTTAACTACTAAGGGGGCGGCGCGGGCAGGCTGGCTGCAGACCTGTTCTGTGGCAAGGCCCGGCCTGCCGGGGGTGCTTGGGCGGCCGCCTCGCCGAGGCTGGGGTCCCTTTACAGGAAGGGTACTCCTTCCTTCGGGAAGATTTACCTGTTATATTTTATTTATATATATATTTATTCTCTTCAGCGGCGATGGCAAGAAGTAACTTCCCGCAAAAGAGGCGGAATAACTCTTTTTCACAAAAATCGGGGGGTGGGGAGGGATTGCGTTTTGCTCCTGCGAGAGCCTGGGTGGAGACAAGGTGAAATCTTTGCGGCTTGTCCCCGGTGTTCCTGGAAAGAGGGCGCGAGAAAACTTGGAAGTGCGGGCTGGCTCCTGACATCCTGCAGTGTGGTTAGGTCAAGGGAATGTTAAGCACAGAGAGAGAAAAAAAAAAAAGTTAAATATGCCCCTGGCCCGGGAAGGTGATTATTCAGGACAAAGCGTTTGCACGGCACAATTTAGGAGGACGTTGGGTTTTTGGCAGCGCTGCAAATGAATCTGTGATCAAACATAGCTTTCCCCTACCTCTTGTAAATGAGACGTTCACAGAGCGCGTTTTGTTTTGTTGTGTTTGAAGAGGAAGGGCCGGTTGGAAAAAGTTCTGTTGGCATTGCATTTGGAAACTTAAGACGGGGAAACTTGGGGTTGAGATAGAGAAAGCACAATCCCTCTGTGCAAACATTTTGTTAAACTGTTTGCTAACCAACAGCAAATACGCTAACATTTATTTAACAGAAAAGTGTGTCAAAAGGCTTTCCACTGTTTGCATTTTTAAAAAGCCAGGAGTTTTTCTGCTAGGTCGCAGGGACTCTGGCTGGCCTCTCCTCAGCTGAGGAAGTGGAACCAGAGCTCCAGTTAACTGGCTCTTGTGAGAGTTCGGGAATGCCTTTTTTTTATAATAATGTGCTGCTCCCAGGCTGTGAGGATTTGAATGAGAGAGAGCTCAGAGGTACTCACTGAAGTTTCAAATCTCACTGGAAGGTGGAGGAGCTTCCTTCACCATGGGAGCCTGGCTCTGCATATTCATCCTTTAAATGAATTGGAAACAGGGGTGTCTCTCCATCCTTGAGAGCTGGTGTTGTTTAATGGAGTGTGTTTAACCATGCTTTTGACCATGATAAGGAGAAGGGGGAAGGCAGAGTTGCACTTTGCTGAAAACCTTTCAGTTTTCAGCCTAAACAGGCAAAATGTTGAGTTTCTGCATTCTTGACTGAAGGAGCACTCCGATTTTGAAATCGGTAAGAGCTTTGATTCCTTAAAAAGCACAAAGTAGAATCCTTATGGTTCACAGTTACAAACATGGTGTGCAAGGAAGAAGTACGCTGAGTTTCTGTGGCATATCGTGCCCACCTCGTCATGGAAACCGCTCCACTTTGAGCTCTAAATAAAAAAACTCTTTGGTATACACCCTCTCCAAGCAGGATCACATCATTGCCCTTAAGCGCAGCCAGGTGCTGCATCACATGCTACACTTGGTCGTTCTTTGTTTGGAGAGATTGTTAGAAATTGGTACAGGATGCTGTATATTACAGTAGCTTCTTAATGGCAACTGTATTAGGCCGCTAACTTACTTTTCAGTTCAGATTTCTTGGGCATAAAAGTGTTAAATATGTGTTTGTGTGCAGCCCTTCTAGTCTGTTCTAAAAACCAGAGCAAGTAACTCCTTGCATCAGTTTTGTTTCTGTCACAAGGGTACATGGCACCAAGTTTTTGAAACTAAATTATTCAAATATGCTTTACAGTTTAAAATGTGGTATTACAACTACTCTGAATATTCTGTAGGAAGTGCATGATGGTCTATCTAAACTGAAATGACTAGCCTGGCAATTAGTTAATGCTTGTTAAGACTATTTTCTACTTACTTTTGGTAGGACAACTAATGAACTCTGGACTAAATCACAGAAAACCTAGTAGGCATAGTATTTATAGTTAGGAGATTCAGGTTTATAACATTTTATTGTGTCATTTCTTGCAAACTTCATTGAGAATGTGGGAGGGGGGAAAAAAACCACTGTTTAAAAACAGCATATTGAACCACAAAAAATGTGTTCAAATACCACTGAGAGTCTGAGTTAAACCCACAAAAGCCAGCAAATTTAGACTTAAGACTCAAACTTCCTTAATCCATTTGCGCTGGAGTGGGATTCTCCTCATCAATTATGTTCATTGCCAGCAGTGGCTACACTGAAACCACCGGTACCAAGATATTCCCTTGAATCCCTCCTCTTCCTCGCCTTCTTCCCCTGTTCCTGGGTCTTGGCAGTGTCACTGAGCTGCCTGTGTTGAATTATTTAGAGTTAATGGTCTATGTGAACATGGGCTTCAGGTTTACCACGGAATTTCTTGGCTTTTGTGGCTTTTCAGAGAGCCATCAAGTACAATTTTAATACAGTTGTCCAGGATGTTCCTTGTGCATCAGTTGTCGTTGTGCACTCCCAATATGATTTCTTTAAAATAAAAAAAAAAAAAGAAAAAAAAAGAAGTGGCCAGCAATCAAGGCAGGAACTAGTGGGATTTAGCTACTTAGCTAGTGGGAATATCCAAACTTGGAAAATTCTCTGGAGGAAATGCAGCCAGTTACAGTTACGCTGCAGGGGTCTCCTGGGAGGGAGAAATGCAGTGCAGACAAGTACCTCAAGGTACAGGAACAGTGGGCCTTTGTCATATTTTGGGAAAAAATGTGCTTCTCCTGTATTTTTGTGGATGGTAAAGAGAAAATATTTTTGAAGCTCACAATGAAAGTAGGTGTTTGTCCTTTGTGTTACAAAATGAATGGCGTTTTTTGTGCATTACCTTTAAAGCGTATATTGTACATCTAGAAATGTTTCTGATCTTAATAGCAGAAGAATGAAAACGTACTACTGTTGTTTTCCCTTTCTTTTCCTGTATGTTGAATAAAATTAGGAAAGAAAAAGTGTTAAGGGTAGCTAAGTAGAACCATCAAACTCAATGTGGTAGAATTGACTCTATTAAAGCCTTTTATTAAAAAAAAAAAAGCCACACAACCTTACAGGGGAAGACAGAGTTATGCCACAGCCCCTAAGTTACCTAAGCAGCTGTGTTTAAATGTAGTTGGTGCAGTTAAGTTGTGATGTTAAGTTGTTCATCTTTCATATATTGCTGTTTTGTCAAGGAAAGTTAAGCAGGTGACTAACGTTGTTTCTTCGCTGCATTTGTTCTTCTGAAGAGAATTCCAGTGATTCAGAAGAAGACCAGAGTACCAGCAGCGTAGAAAATCAGGCCATCCCGAACTCTCACAGGGTGCCAGATTCCAAATCCCATCCGCCACACATCAAAATGGATATCATCAGGAAAGTGCAAGCCAAAAATATGCAGCGCTATAAGGTGGAATATGATTCACAGAGCACCGATACGCTGAATTTCTCTTCTGAATCCAAACAAGAGACTGAATATGTGAGTACTTTTATCAATGGAAAGGCATTTCCCAGCATGTGAGTGTGTACATGCATGTGTGTGTATGTGCATGTTGTGCATATGGAAAGGTAAATAAACTAAATAACTAAATGGGGGTAATTGTTGTAACCAGTTAGGGCGTTCTGACTGTTTAACCAGTCAAACTGTTGGACCTGCAAATGCAAGCAATCAGCAGACTGAGCAGTTCATGTTCAGAAAACAGAGGCCTAACACGTGTTTACATTAATACAGTTACGATTTTCACTAAGTAATTTCTTAGACAGTAAAAGTTCTTGTTCTCCCCTATAGTTATAACACATTTCTGTGAGTGGACTTGGCACAGGCTTAGTAGTGTCATTGTTAAATTTGGTTGCAAACAGCATTATTTTGGGTTGCAATAAAGGAAAAAAGATGTTTCACATCCAGTGTAGTGGCAGGGTATTCACACTCTGTGGCACAAACCAAAGGAGATTTACTTCCGCTGGGTTGAAGACTAGGATCTTGATGATCAGTGATGGTTTGTGTGGTGTGCTCTCCTTGCAGTCCTCATTTGGTGCCACTGCCTAAATGCCAAGGCTCATGGGCACATGGGCTCCTTGCTTCCTACTGACTGCCCACTGGATTTGCAAGGCAGCTGGAGTGTGGGCAATCTGGAGGGAGAGTAATTCCTCTTCCTGGACATCCTGGCTGATAATCTGGTGCCAGATGACCTGAAAATATGTCTGGATATACATTGGCATTGTGTCAGAACAGTCATGGTGAAACCAGCCATAGCTTCCCACCTGCAAAAGAAGGTTTTGAAACCTCTATGAGGTGAAAAGCTGTGTCTGAAGAGAGGGTGGCCTCCAGGTTTGCTTGACAAGGGTGGTGAAGCAGGTGGTTTATCACTGATACCCAGCTGTCTAGTAAAAACATTTCAGTATATTCCTTCCAGCATGTCCCCCCCCCAAAAAAAAGGAAGTGCATACAGTAAATGAATGAATTTTGGTAGGTCTAGGGAAATACTGGTCTTAACTAGAATGAACATTTCACTTCGGTGGTAGTTGGACCCCCCGAGCAAAGGCACACTGACTTCCCAAGGCTGCTGGTGTCTGTAAGAACCAGAAATAAGCCCATCGGGGACAAGGGCCTTTGTCTGCAAATACCCCTCTAGCTGTGTCTACCTGATAGCTTTTGATATTGATCTCTATGACTTTGGAAGCCTGCTTCAAAATAATAGTAATAAAAGAAGCTGGTGATCTTCTTGTAGGACTAATTCAGCAGTAAATCTTAGAACGCGGGTGATTGCAGGCCGCATGTCTGAGCAGTTTCATTTTTTTAACAAACTACCAATGGGAGCAGTGACTTACAGTGCATGTTTGGAGCTTGTGATATTGATACTGAGAGGAAGCATCTGAAAGCAGCAAGGAAGGTCTTGGCTAACAAAAAAAGTAATTTATTTTAAACTACAGTAGAACTGTGGAGCCTGTGTGCTTTCGGATACACACGTGAAAGGCACCTTCCATGAGCAAACTATTAATACTACTGCTTAGGAGTATAAATGTCGTTACTTCATTTATGAAAAATTACAATGAGTCTTTTGTGTTGATACAGCAACCTAAGCATCTTAAACCCGTGCAGTCATGCAAAGGAATTTTTTGGGGTCTCTCCTGAGGAGGTGGGTTGGTGGACCCAGCCAGTAACGTGGCCAGGCAGGAGTGTTGCTAAGCACACAGTTTGTAGCCTGTGACTCCTGAATCCCAGTCCCACTGCCCACACTGACTGCTTTCTTGGCCTCTGTCAAAACGTGAACTCCTCTGCTCCTGGCTCCTGGTTTTCTGACTGCAAAGTGGGGCCCATAATGCTTTACTCCCTGCCCTGAAAGGCTACAGTGAGAAATAATCAGTTGGTGTTTGAGGCATGCTCTTAAAAGTGCTGCTGGAAATTCTTTTTGCCTCATTGTCCTAGAGCTAATCCTCACTGCACTATTGTCAGACTTTTGCAGATGGGTAGTTAGGCAAAAAGTGACATACTTATCTAATGAGAATGTTGTATGCAGCTGCTCCTTTGCAGGGCTGCATGCATTTGATCCAGTTGAAACTGTGAATTGTTGTCCAAAGTCACAGTATTTTTATATGCACACATACATTGTGCTAAACTACTTGTTTTCAGGTAAGTATGTTTCGTTTAAGCTTTCAAATCCAGCAGAATCACAAAAGTGAAATGGCATTAGGGAATATCTACCAAGTGGTATATTTCCAGTTGCCTACCTTTTTTTTTTCCCCACCTGATGCAAGACCAACATTTCCAAACCTAAGTTATGTTATATGTGATTGATTTACATACATAATGGCTAAGCCTTCCTGGGGCTGTGATTCCAACTGGAAATGCTAGTCAGCATAACGTAAGGCCTTCAGTCTTTAGAAATCAGTTTATCCTGAGAAAAGCAGGAAGTCAGAATTTTGTCTGTGAATGGTCTGCCTTTTGACATATCCAACCATCCTTTTTTTTAATGGGTTTTGTTTGGGTTTGTGCTTCTTGCCTGTTAAAGATTTATTACCTCTTGTGTGAAAGACAGTATTTGGAAATGAAGTTTTATCTGTGTTTTCTAAAACATGCTCCTTAATAGGGTCCCTGTCGTAGAGAAATGGAAGACACTTTAAACCACCTAAAGATCCTGAATGTCTTGAGTCCCAGGGGTTTTCATATTCCAAATTGTGACAAGAAGGGGTTCTACAAGAAAAAGCAAGTAAGTACAGAGTCTTGATCATTTCCATGAATGCACTTTACCTTTTCTGCACTGTTACTGGAGGGTCATGCCAGCACAGTGCATTCTGTATCAGTTTACAAAGGAACTAATTGATTTCTAGTTTTAGGACCAGATCTGATAGTGCTGAAGCTTGTCAAGTGGGGACAGTGTTTTTATTTTCTTTTGGTCATGACAACAGATTCATTTGAGGAACTTCATACACACAGATTGGCTGATGTCCTAGATACTAATGCCCTTTGGTTTAAAAAAAGCAGTGCCTCTGTAATAGCCGGCAGAGCTAAATGTTGCAGTCACCATATGACTGCAATAGATCAATGCTCTGAATTGCAAATAGCTGCTCGAGAGTTCCTAGAAGAACTGCACTGGGTCAGATTACAGAAAGCAACTTGAGAAAGGCATGTATCTGTCCTTTATGTGCTGCACAGATCGCTTCCAAAATCCAGGTCGTGTCATCGTGACAGTGGTTACCCTGCAGCAAGGATGGTTTCTCAGCCCTCTTTGGTTCTCGGGTTGTGACTTTTCTTGACAAATGAAGACCTAAACTGCAAGTATTTATGCTTTAGTTGTGTCAGGCTGGGCTGTGGCAGCGTTCTCCATTCAGTGCTGCCGTTGAAGGTCATTCAGGAACTCGGGGATGAGACATGGCAGTTCTTTTGCTTAGTGCACACATTCTGTCTAATTCCAGCGTTTGGTGACCTGCCTCCAAGTGTGTTTCTTGGTTTAATTCCAAAATTTCCTGAATTGAGAAGTGTCTTCAAGATTTTCCTGAAGGCAAATCCTCGTTTGTGGATCATCTTGTCTCTCTCACTTAGGTTCCCTCGGATCAGCCTCTATCTCTGGTAACCCAAGGAGTGGCTCTCTCTGTGTTCCCAGCTAATGCAGTTCACTGGTTGGAAACGAGAGGCTGGCCTCCGACCAGGCAACCTTATTTTATTTTAGGAATGGTATCTCTCCATTTTTTAGCTTCCAGCTTTCTTGGAAACAGTCTTTCCCTTTCGGGTATTCCCTGGAGCTCTGTGTTAAGCTGGCAGTGTCAGGTGGGGTATTTGCAGTATGGGTGAGGTTTCTAGACTTCCCTTCTGCCATCAGCCCAGCACTGACTGCACTGTTTGACCTTCGGTGCGTGCTGCTCAGCTTGTCTGCACTCCACAGCTTTTCCCAAGCAGCTGGTGGCAACTCCCAAGCAGGGACAGAGTTTCTTTTTATTGTCTGGAGTTTTGAGAAGCCCGTGTCACTTGTGTGCCACTGCCTGTAAACTAGCAGAGAGCAGCGCTCACATCTCAGTTTGTGTTTGTTCAGAAAATATGTCAAACTGTAGCTGTGGAGTGAGGCTGGGGCTGTGTTTTGCGCCTGTACTGTGACAGCATTGGCTTAGCTACCCTAGAACAGCACATCATGTATCTATGTTCAAGGCATACAAGCATACTGTAGGCCTTTTCCTTCTCAAGGTGTCAAGAGGAGACCACAGATTGGTATTTACTTTGTTCAGCAGTCAAGGCTTTCATCTGTCTTCAGACTCTGAGGTTTTTGCTTTGTCAGCAAAAAGATGGTGGTTTGCACATGGTCTCTGGCATAGGTGTGTAGTAAATCAGCTTCACAGAAAGTACATATTACAGGATGACTGTACTTGAATGCGTAGTTGTAGCTCTTCCACCAAGGCAGAAAAAAAGGAAATATGGAGGAAAAAAATAGGGAAGACAAGTAATACACTTACCTAGTCTTTGTGCCTAAGAGTTGATTAACTAAAACAGGGTGTTGGTACAAAGCAAAGATATGCTTCAGCCCTCGTGTGTCGTGTCTGTGATGCCTGGAGACTTTGCATTGGGAAAGGTTCCTGCTCTAAGGGCAACAGCCCATCCATGTGGTCAGCAAATACAGAGAAGACAAGGCTGGCCAGGTATGAAAGTACCTCTTCCAAGTGCTTTGCCAATTTACACAGGTCCAGTTGTTTCACTGGTAGCTCGAGACAACTTGGGAGCTTGTAGGAAATGCCCAGAAATGGAGCTCATGTGAGTAAATATTCTGCAGGGAATGTAGTTGGAGTGCTGCTCCTGTACTTGAACCTTGGTCAGTCCTGGGAGCAGGCCTTCACGTGTAGAGCTTACAGAGGCTGCTTCTCACGTGAACGAAATACAACCCCAAAATTATGTATCTAAGTTGCCCTTCTAAAGTTAACTTTCGGAAAAAAGCATCAGTTTGAGGAGTGGGTCCTGGTCAGATTGATTTCACTGTCTGCAAGGCAGTGCAACAATTGTGTGTTTGGTTTTCTTTTTCAAGCATCAACATGTAGATCTGGTATTTTAGGCACCATGAACAGGTGTCTAATCTCATTAACAGAATGCTAGGCTGTTTTATTAATTTCCTTCATTGCTATTATTAGCAACATTCCATCTGTAGTTCAATTACATTCTGTTTTGACATCAAAATTCAGAATAATAGGTTATGAAATAAACAGTAAATCCATCAAAAAGTAAGTGTGGCATGAGTTAGGTGTTGTAATTCTGGAAAGAGCTGCCAAGACCACTGCCTGGGATGCTAATGCAGATGGGTGTGTAGGAATCTTAAGAATTAGGATCACCCTGGAAATCATTAAATCTCATCCAGGAGGCACTTCACATTAGTATGTTCTGCCTTCTTGGTCACCTCTCTCCCAGTCACATTTAAAGCAATTATTTCTGGAGACACTTGTGGAAATTGAGAAACTGACTTTTCAGGAACAACCACAGGGAGTCATTTGCATACGTGAAACGATTTTCAGAACATCAATTTATCTGTCAGGATACAACGTGAAAAGTATTTCACACCTTCTATTTACATACAAACTTTTTTAAAATCGAGCCATTAAAATTTCAAATCCTTACTAAGTCACACATTGTGCTGTGGTATGTAGGTGTATTCGCATGGAATAGGTTGATACAGGCACATTTGTGCCTCAAGCCTGGAAAAAAAGTGTTCTGATGAAATTAGAATTATTATATGGGGCAATTTTAGTAATTGCCCATATTTGTATAGGGGAGCCAAACGCTCACCTACATGCAGGCTGGCATTGTGCCACCAAAACCAGGGCTGGGCTTGGCAGGAGCTGAAACAGCCCGAGATAGACGTCAGTGCTGGATGCAGCCTGTTCTGGGAGACCACAGCTGTAGCTCCACAGGGACCTCTGGGCTGACCAGGAATTCTGTGGGATACCATATGGTTTGCTGTGCCCCATGAATGCCGGAGGCAGGTGGCACAGAAGCTGGCAGCTGGTGTTTCTATCAGGAGTAATTATTGGCTCCACCACTTGGGCAGTTTCCCAGATTTTTGGACTTCTGAAGTCATACGGAAGGGCTGGACAGGGCCTTGAAGTGTGTGTGGAGTACAAAATTCAGAAGAGAAATTCAGAAAAAGTAATTCAATTTGATTTGTGAACTTGTGTAGGGGATGCAAGCTGGCATTTCAGGATAAAAGCATCGGGTTTGAATCAGGAGTGCTTTACTATTGACAGCATGGCTGAGTGGGTAGTATGAAATTGCATGTTGGGTAAGGTAAATTGTTTCCTCACAAAGCCTTATTTCAGCTGTAGAACGATCAAAGGGTTTCATTTTCCAAATGGGTTGTCTACAAGAAATAAAAAACTGTTACTAGTAGGGAAGGTGTGCTCCTGCAGAATAACTTCATGTTGCAGCTAATTCCAAAAATTGACTGTGCAACAGTAAAAAAGCAGTCAAGGTTTCCAACAGCGTGAGATAACTTTAATTGATCATTTGTTTTGAGGGTGATGCAAGCCTATGAATCAGCAAGAGTTGTGTAAGCTACTTCTTATAGTATTTCTAAAAGGGGAGGCTCAGTACTATTATTGGCAGAAGTGTCGTTGCATTGCCGAAGCACCAGGCTGGCAGCCAGGAGCCCTGTGCTGGAATTCAGCAGGTGCCTGCTCTCTTGGAAGAAAACAACTCAAAAACTGCTGCCTCAGTTTCCTTTTCTGTAAAACTTAAATTGCGTAAAGGCTGTTTATGAATTCCTCAGTTTTGAGCATGGAGAATTTAAGTCATTAAATGTTAATCCCACTTAAGTCAGAGTCCAGTCCAGTTGCCACCAAAGTCGAAGGAAGGTTTCCTATTGATGTCAGTGGGCTTTGAACAGCCTTTCAGGGAAATCCTGGAGGATTCCATGCAAGCTTTAGTCAGGCTTTTGAGACAATAAACTTAAGTTGTAAAACTTAAAGATTTAGTACAGAAAAATAGCTCCATACATAACTAGAACTCAAATGCAACTAACATGTATTTTAGCAAATGTATCTGTTCTCTCAGTAGGTTTGAACTTCTTCAGCCTCTCCTAAAATAAGCTGGTATATAATTTCAGCTTGGTCTTGTCATCCTGCTGCTGGTCATTTGCACAGGGCTAATGCAGAAGGACACAAACTCAAGGAAGAGAAGGCATTGCATTGTTTCACATTGGCCTTGTTACTCAAAAAATATCATGAGGGTAGCAGATGAATTTGCAGTTACGGAGATTATTTCATTTACTCTAAAAGAAAATAAACAAGGTGGAAGCTTTTTAAAAAATTCGTGTCTGATGTGTAATCTGTCCCCATCTCTCTTTCACAAGTTCTTTGTGAAGACTCTCTACCCCACTGCGTGCCGCCAGGAATTAGTTGGCACAGGAGCTGGTGCACGCTGTCCCCAGGGGTGACCCGTATTCACAGCTCTGGCCAAGATACCAGCCTTTTGCCTGAGGTCCTAAACTAGATGTGGAAGGGGTCAGGCACTGTGGGCAGCACGTGAAGCCCAACGCTTGATGTTTCCTTGCCTACCTGTACGTGGAAAGGACCCTTAGCTTTGTGAGCCACTGCCATACCCACGTGGGAAGTGGGGACAACGCCTGTTAGGCTCTGGAAAACAAGCAGTTCAGTAGCAGTGGCAAAGGTTACCTGACCTGTACCAGCCTGAACCTCTGAAATCCTTGAATTGCTGCAAGTGTGATCTCAGAGGTACCACTTGCTCTACCTTTACAGCCCTCAGCACTGCAAGTGCCTTCAGTCTAGCCTGCCTTCCTTCACGTTGGCGATGCGATGGTCAAACCTCACTCTTTGAGAAGCTAGGTGTGTTTGTGTCACTGCTTCCTTTGGAACTCTTGTCCTGACCAAGCAACCACCTCTGTTAGCATTTCCAGAGAATCCTGTATCACCAAATCTCAGAATTTGGCTCTGTCTTGGCAATGAGACTGACCATGGCAAACCTAGTGAGATAATATGTGCCCTGGAGACGTGCCTTTGGAATGGGTCAAACCTTGAGGGTCCCAGAGGTTCTTGGTGTGTAACTAAGCCCAGGGTTGCACACTGAATGCATCATCTTCTTTAGTCTCTTTTTTTACCATTCTTGGTTCCTTGAGGAGAGCATTACTGCGTACATACAAGACTTTATAATGCATTTTTACAGCATTACTGTTCCTAAGTAAGTTCAGTGTTGGTGCCTGTCTGGGTCAGCACTGCTGGCAGATGGCACCAGCCAACCTCTAAAGCCGACCTAGGTATTAGACCAGCATATAAGCGACCTTATTTATAGGAAAATAAAATATACATGTAAAGTATGTTGAAGGTGTTGAAGCAGGTGTTGAAGTGATAACTCCATTACAGAAGGATTATGTATCTGTTAATAAATGTCAACTACAGTGTTGGAATTCCTCTAGCAGACAGATGCAAGCCGAGGGTGTTTATTGCTGCAACGACTGTCCGCCAGACCTTAGTGTGGAACAAACCTGGTACCTTTCTGCTGCAGAGATGGGTCCCATCATCAGCCCATGCTGTCAACAAATAGTCCTGGCATTCCAAGGGGGCAACTGTGCTGCTTGGAACAATAGGGAGTAGTTCATAAAGGCTGTTCTGATAGCTCTCAGAGCAGTTTTTATATGGAATAACTAGACCCAAAGGGGTTGGTAGGCAGAGCGGGTAAGCTTTCATTGTAATACTTAGTGATGGTGATAAATACTCTGTTTGATTTTGTTATATAGGCCAGGATATGGAAGTGCAGCTGTGGAATGAGCAGGAATCCCTGCTATATGACACTGAGAGCAAAGAAAACAAAAGTGATGTTAACTGGGTCTTCTACTCTGTTTCAGTGCCGCCCATCCAAAGGCCGAAAGAGGGGCTACTGCTGGTGCGTGGATAAATACGGACAACCACTGCCTGGGTATGATGCCCAGGGACAAGGAGATGTCCACTGCTACAACTTGGAAAGCAAGTGAGGGCTGGGTGCCAGCTCTTCTGGCATCTCTGCCTGGCAACCAGACCTCACAGGGACCTCGGAGGGGGCTGGGCAAACACTGTGGACCGCGTTGTGCGTGGAGTAACGAGCTCTACCTCCTGCAGCGGCTGGGGACTCGGCCTCTGCCGACGCTGCCGCAGCTGTCCCCTGCCACAGCTGTCCCCTGCCACCGACACACGTGGGGCTTCCTTCAGGACATCCAGGGAGCTCTGAATTCCCACAGGAACCTGCACTATGCGTACCCAGAGAGAAAAAACAAAAAAGCACTTCAAAATGGATTCAGGGAGTCTCCACTGACTTTTTAAAGAACAGCCTGTGACCAATTTGATCCCAAAAGATACTGTTTTTTTAATTTTAAAGGATTTATAGATTGTAAAAGTATTAAGAAAAAAATAACAAAGCAAAACAAAAAAAAAAACCACAAGGAATTTTTTTTTATTTTTTTTTTAAAAGCATAAAGATGAAGCTTATTTTACAGGTCTGATGGGAAACATCTTCACGGGTAAAAAGTTTTTTTAAAGAAACTTATTTCTAAAATAAACACATGGCTATTTTTTTCTGTAAAAAATATATTATGAATATTCTGCTAGTCTGTATTTAATATAATTGGTTTTTAATAAACTTTATTTAAATGTAACATGAATACCAAATACTACACAGTAATTCTAGTGTATGCTGTATGCAAAGAGAGAGTGAGGGTATGGGATGATTTACAGATACCTATGGATCCATACACAGCAACCTGTTAGAGAGAATAGAAACGGATTTGGGGAGCCAAGGAAGCGTTTCCAGAAGAGATTCAGTTTTGTTACTTGGAGTAACTACAAATACCAAGATAGTTTGGGTTTTTTTTTTTAAATTATTGATATTTCTGATGTACCTGTCACTGAATTATGCCACTGGAAAGGGTGAGAGTCGCACTGAAGCTTTCAGGACAGCGTTGTGTCTGTCCTTGGCTTGAGTTTGTGCAACAGGACTTGAATTTTCCTCCATGAATATGGAATATTCAAGGACAAAAAATTGCTGTTACACCACCCTTCCATCATTTTGAAAAGCTGTCTGTATTCTGAGTTGTCGTGGTACACTCATACTCTGTGTGAGGAATTCCTGTTGATGAAAACGCTGACAGGCTGGGGAGGTTGTGGCTGAGACCCCCACACTTCACTTACACGACACAGTTGTCACTTGCTTTGACATTGGCAGAAATTATTTGCATAGAATAAGAACCATTGGATTTAAATATTTAAACCGGCTGCCATGATGTTAAATGTCATTTTAATCAGAAGACCAGTGATTTGGTTCTGTTCTGGTATGTGATGCTTTCACATCAGGAACTTTGACAGCTTTTTTTTCCTTTTTTTTTTGAGCCTGACTGTTTACTGAACTTGGTGATAAACCCTGTATGACAACGAACCCTGGCTAACGGAAGGTGGCCTGTGAAATGTAACATCTCTCTGGAAAGTAATGCCATATTTTGTATATGTATTTATTTATATATTTTATATAAATATTTTAT
>VXBW01003698.1:1755-27194 GCA_013400375.1 Thinocorus orbignyianus
AAAAAAAAAGTATCTGGGAAAGAATAAAACCTGATTTTTCACTTGCTCTACGTGCCATAGAACACAAACTGGAATCTGTGTGGTCAGCAGTGCCATTTGATTAATATTTGCGCAAACTCATGGAATAAACACAGGTATTGCGTGGATGGCCAGGTAGGAAAATCTCTACTAAGAGACATGTAGCTGTAATGACACACTGGGCACACACCCCTCAGATTCAGTGGAAGCGCCTTGCAGAGGTTAAAGGCAAATTCAATGGGTTTAAACCAGACATGGAGGAATATCTGAGCTGACAGCAGGTGCCCAGGACTGCCCTTTAGCACATCACCTTCCTTGTCTGTTACAGGGACTACTGCACTGCCATCTGGGAGAGTCAAAAACGAAGTTAAAGTGCCCGTGTTCAGCTGCAGGCTGCCGTGTGCTGGTTACAGACCCAGCAGATGCTGGAGACAGATGGTGATGCAGGCTGTCCTGCCAGCCTGTGGTTGCGCTGCACACATGGCAGATACAGGGAGGTAGATGGCAATGCACGCAATCATATCTGGTGCTAGCATCAAGATTGTCAGATCTCGGTTGGTGCTTCATGTTTGAAACACTATTTCTTCTTTCTGATTGTGCAACAGACGCTAAACAGGATGGCACAAACCATAGGAACATCTGAGTCTGCAGGGCTGTGGGCCAATACCGGGGGCGAAGGTTCTGCCTGCACCTTGGGCTCCAGCCTGTCGTTGTTGGGGCTGAGCTCTGCCCTCCCAGCCAGGCAGCACCACAGCTTGGTCCAAAAGTGCTGGTGGAGCCCAACAGTCCCTCACAGAGAGGAAGAAACTCCCTTATACCTCCCCCAAAACTCTACCCTCACTTCCAACCTCTGCCTGAGCCACCAGAGCATCTCCATGACGTCCCATCAAAAGAGCACAAGACGTGGGGGCGGAAAGGCAAGGGACAGTTTCTCCTTCTAGGGTTTTCACCAAGGAAAGGTAGAACTCCTGCAGCACTCCTGACTGCATTTCAGTTTTGCCCCTTGTGTGGTTTTTGTGGCTCTGTGTTTTTGTCCTGGAGAGGAAATTTTTGGCTTCATACAGTCCAGAATTGTCGTTTGGCTCACGCTTTCTCCTGCAGCATGAATTTCTGCTTCAGGCAACGGAGTTTTAATGCAAGCTCAGCTCACTGGTATATATTCTTGAAATGAGACCAGGAGGTATTCAGTGTTCTGATTCATTTTGTTGGTCTCCTGGCACAAAACTGTCTTGGCAGTGGCAAGCAGAGGCAGCTGAGGTTTTTGCAGATGAAACCACCTGTGCACGTTGCTGTGTAAAAGCCAACTTGGCTTTGTGCGACAGCTTTTACACAGAGCTGGTGTCAGCCGCGTGGGCAGAGCAGAGCTTTGCCATCCCAGAGCTGGGCTTGTGGCCTCTGCTGTTGCTGGCTGGCAGAAGGAGCTAGCCGAGTGGTTTTTGGCTGTTTTTGCCTTACAGCTCCTGTCCTCCACACCAGGAGCAGCAGCATCAGCTTCATCACACTCCGCTTCCCCTGGTAGAACAGATAATGCCGAGAGCAACCTCCTGCCCTTGGCAGCTGCCCACTTTCTATGAGTTTCACTGTGATCGCAGCCTGTTATGTTTTACTAGAAACCCTTTCTCACAGCCAGCCCAGGGGTAAGGGGTGAGCAGAAAACAGGTTTCCTAGTGGGCTGGACTTCATACTAACTCCTCGGATGGCTAAGAGCAGCCTCCGTACTAGTACGCTTGCTCAGAGCAAGCATTGGTGTTGGCTCCATCACCTCTTCAGCTGTCACACAAGCAGTGGCTGCAGGAGGTGGGAACACTGTAGCACTGTAGCAAAAGCTGGTTTGTACCCGACCCTAGGGATGGCAGCCCCATTTCTGCCAAAACCCGGACCCAGGTTTGCTCCCAGATTTCAGCATTGCCACTGATCCCAACAGGAGCTGCAGCTGGAGAAAGAGGATGGGATCCAGATTTTGCTGAACATCTTGGCAAGCAGGAAACACGAGGAAGAAAGGAAGCACAGTGTTTTGTGAAAGTTAGCTCATGCCTGGTATTCTGTTGAAAATCAGAAATTGTTGTAAAATATGAGCAGTGTTTATTCTCCAGAGATAAATCTGTTCTTGGTTCATTGAAAATGTGGTATTTTTGCCAAAAGCTGTGATTCTTTTTCTTTTAAATTTATTTTCAGCTGACACTTTAGCATTCAAATTTTTTTGTTTGTTTGGCTTTGCTTGTTTTTTGTTTTGGGGGGATTTTTTGTTTTGGTTTGGTTTTGGGTTTTGTTGTTGTTTGGTTTTTTTTGTTTGGTTGGGGTTTTTTTGTTTGTTTGTGTTTTTGTTTGTTTGTTTTTAGCTTACATACATTTTCTGGAAAAAAAGTAGTAGATTTATTCCTTTAGACATTTCCACCAATGCATTTCTACTGTGTCATTTTTTCATTGACTGACTAACCTTTGGGGCTTTTTTACATTCATTTGGTGATAGTGCTAATGTGCTAATGTTTGAATAATCTAATTTCATTTTTTAATTTCAGTCAATATTTACCAGTAACCTGAATAACTTTTCTTACACTCATCTTTGCAGAACATAGCAACAGGTCTGTCTCCCAGTGCAAAAAGCTCAGTCCATTGCCCTCAGTGTCACTGGATGAAATGCTATGTGAGACCTTGCTGCAGCCACACATCCTAACGTCAGGGGATGGTCAGTCTGATCTAAAAATCAGACTTGAACTCGAAGATGCAAAGAATGCATCGTGGTACATAAACATCCTGCTTTGAGCCCCAGTACAGCCATCACACATTATAAACACTGATTTTCTCATTCTTAGGTTACAAAAGATGAATTTTTGAACTACTACTCTGGAGTCAGCGCTTCTGTGGACAGCGATGCCTACTTCATTTTAATGATGAAGAAATCCTGGAAACTCTAACTTTTGCTTTCATTTGCCCCGACATCTTCGGGACCAGAGACTGTGAAGAAGTGAAACACTGTTTTGTTTGTTGTGGGTTTGATTTTTTTCTCCCCCCTCGCCAGTTCCTGCCTGAGCAACGTTTTTGGAGCTGCTTGATTTGATGACCCCAGCAAGCATCCCGGTGCTGCTCTCTGGCGAGCGGCTTCGTGTTTCAACAGGTGGCGCTTAGATGCCAAGGAATCGCCCCCTTCACAGAGACCTAGAGCTGCCCAAAGAGCACAGAAGTGGGACAGTCAGTATGAATTATCAACTGGGTTTCAGCAGTTGTTGTTCCATCGTATGCCTTTTCATCAGGTTTGTTTTGCCAGTCTCCTGTGATTCACAGAAGTACTAATTTGGGAGGCTTCATGGTCACAGTTAATAAGGAAGCTTGATGGTAAAATAATGCTTCGCGGAGATGGTAAATCTCCCTTATGTTCCCTTTTAGTTGGTTTTGAAGAGTAGCTTCAGAAGCCTCCCAGCCAAAGAGATAACTAGCTAGAGCCAAAAGCCTACTGACTAAAAAGCTGCTGCTGTTTTACCCCGGGCCACAGCACTGCAGTATTTCTATATAAATATAGGCCTTTCCGTCAGTAAACACTTTTACTGGGAAGCCTAGAAGTGGCTGAACTCCTGTCCTGCAGAAATACCTTGCCAGCATCCCCAGGTCCCCTTGCTGCCCGAGGCATGGCTTCACAGTCAGCTTGTGCCTACCTGAAACCTCCCAAATTCAGCCACATATCCCTGGGGCAGCAGTGGCTGGGCCAGCCTTTCACTGTTAGTTTCACAACCCAGACTTCACTGCACATCACATATATTTAACGACCCCTTTGCCCTGGCAGAAACAGCTCCCCAGCCTCCCCACGTATAGCCTGTCTCCTGCCACCCCACTGACACACACGCAGCATTTCTGTGTGTTTTATCAGCCTTTCTAATGAACATGCACAAGAGGATGAGATTTGGTAAACAAACTAATGAATTCAGCAGGGGACAAGCATCACCTTGGGAGGTAATTAACGTTTTTCAGCATCATTAAAGTTAGTCTGCGACTCAGTTTTACAACTGACAAAAGACTTGTTTTATTTCATGGATTGGTATTTGTGTGCCACTAGGAGACGCTGGGACAGCACGAACGAGCTGGGCGTAGATGAGGGGAGAAGTGAAAATGGGAGAAGGGCTGTGTTGTACCATGAACGCAGAAAAGACAGCGAAGCCTGAGAGAGGAGCAGGCAGCTGCCTCCACAGCATGATAAAGAAGCTCCATAGAAACCAGGGTCACCAAGCTCTTTTCAATGGTGTAGCTGAGTATGAGCACAGGAGGCAGAAAGTGAGGAGGAGAAAGGTTATGCTGAAGTAAAGGAGGTGCTTGGAGTATGTGAAAGATGAGTTATACCTCTGTGCGGATGCTGACTCAGATGGGGATTTGTGAACAACTATGGAGGCAACTCTGTCTTGCAGAATAAGGAAACTACTCGATCCTGGCCAGGAGAATTGTTGTCAAGACATAATTGTGGCTCTGTCGTCATATATGTCTAGAAGCTGGCTGTGGACTGGAAATACTTGTGGTGCATCTTGCTTTGGTGCATATTTGTTTTTCTTTCTCTTTTTTTTTCCAAAAGGAAGCTGAAAGTTTTTCAGTCTGCCTACACCCATCAAATTTAGGTTGATGGCTCTGAAACCTTAAATGATGTTCAGGGATGCTGATATTAAGACTGCTCAATTATTGGTACTCATCACCTGCAAAATAGTTGGGGACAAATTTTTTGAAAAGAGGTAGCCTACACTATTCAGGCTGGATTCTCAAAGCTGAAGGAGACTGCTAGCCTCTGCATACCTTAGAGCAGCCTAATCCCCAAACAGAGTTATCTCAGAGGAGCTTAGCTCTTGTGAAAGTTCAGCCTGACAGGACTTACCACCATAATGACCCAGCTGTTGACATTGGCTTGCTAGCAGCTGGATGCAGTTCAACAGACAGGTTTCAGGGCCCTTTCTGGGAGGGGAGTAAGGGTCTTTTAGAAATCTTCATGCCAACCTTTAGCCCACCTTGATTTGACAGCTCGCTGCTGCTCTCCTGGGAAGATACTCTTCTGGCCAGGCTTCATCATACACCCAAGTGTACACATAGAATAAAATCACCCCTGTGTCTGGCGTAAATTAGCCTGTATTGCCTATATCTTCCATTATGAACAGCTACGTTGGGATGAACCAACTGCTTTGTTTTCTGTCAGTTGTATATTTGTCAGCATTCAGCAATCTTGCAATCTCTGAGGACACAGCTTATATGGGACTTTGACTTACTGCATCTAGGATATCACGAGCCCAAGGGGTTTTTCTTTTTTGTGGTGCTCGCAGCTGCACACAGGGGCTTGGGCAATGCTTCTGTCTCACCTGAGCAAGCACGAGCCATTGGCAGGAGATTGGCTTCACCTGCCTGGTTCCCAGAGCTGTTGCCTCTCTGTTTTCTGGGTAACAAGGGCTGGATTGCAATTGGACTCAGAATGAACAGAGGCATGCCTGGTCTGAAACATAGGGACTGAGGTTACAGGAAGGCTTTCCTGGCTTCCAGGGTGGTGGTGATGAAGACAGGCTTTCTGTTATCTTACAGTGCTTTCAGGTCTCTGAGCTGTCTGGATATATTTGGGATTTATTCTGCCTGAAGCTAGGTAGAACCCATAGAATTATTCTAATTTCAGTGAGGGCAGAGTAACTCCTATCCTGATAGATGTGTATCGGAAGACTGAAATACAGCAGCATAAACTGGTCATGCAAATAGACATGTCCCTTTAATACAGTAAAAACATTATAAACCCAAGGTTACCTGTTGTCTAATTAAATAAGATAATAAAACACAGAAAATAGAATGAATGTTTAAACATTAGCAGCTATGCAAAAATATGACTACTGGCTAGGAAAAATATAACTATTTTGGCATGACTAAAGTCACAAAAATAATCAGATTTGTGCTACTTTTCCTGTACTGGAGAGCAAACATGAGATTTCCACTACCTTTCCTGTATCAAAGAGCAGTATACCTTCCTGGACAAACAGAAAGACGATTACACATGTATATCCTGCTGCTTAAATAGTGCAAATAGACATCTGTGATTTTTAATTGTCCCTTTCAGTCCTTAAAAAAGTGTATATGAGTTCAAAACAAGCACAGCACATACTGTGCAGGATATTTCTGATGTGCTTTTCTTCTTCTATTCCCTTTTTGGTTGTCACTGTGTTACTGGAAGAGGATATTGTACCATTACAGTCTGTCTGCATTTACAATCATGCTTTATAAGCCAACACAGTATGAGCATTAACAGCAGGTCTTCTTAAAAAGAAATGCAAGCATTATTAGGCAAATTAATGTCAATGGCTTTCATCTTTTCCTACTGAATTAATCAGTGTTTCATTTAGCAAGAATCAGCAATAGAAACAATTCTGTAAAATGTCACTGGAATGCCTTGAGCCAAATCTTAGCCGCTTTGCATGCAGACACTGTAAGGTTGTCCCCATTTTAAGGTTTTCCTGGTGTCAGGTGGAGGTGGAGAAAGCAGTCTCGGGAGTGCTGTTTTTCTCTAGCAGGCTACATCAAATAAAGCAACATCTCGGTGATTATTACCAGTTAGAATGAATTCAAGCAGCTCTGAGGATGAGCAAGGACTCTCTTTACCCTTAAACTCTAGGAATGTGAATACATTTCAGTAAAGGAAACTGTCAAGCAGCTAGAGGCACTGAGACTGCACAGTGAGGTGAACACCAATCCCAGAGTACAGCAAAGTGGCTTGGAATTCCCATGGCCACACTGCTTGGCTGTTGTGCAACCATGTGGCTTTAGCAGCTTTATCTCCAAGCGTGTGCTCCACAATGCAAAGCATCCCAGAGAGACTGTGAAGTGGCTCAGCCGTCTCTGTGTGGCAGCACGTGGGATCCCCTTAGACCTGGACGCAGAGTCCAGAGAAATATGAATGGGAAGGGACAGGATGCCTTCCCTTATCATAATGTAAAATTAAAGAGAAAAAAAATAAAGTAAAAATTGCAATTTTTAACTCCAGGTGATTTACAAAGTATTTTTCAAAAAATATGAGTCTTCTAATCACTGCCAGGATCCATGACACTCCATCCATCTTCCTAAATCAGGTGTTGGCTGCCCTAATTAAAAGTATTTTCATGCAGTCACGTATGTTGCAAATAATGCTCGTAAACAAACACAGTCCACTTAGCCCTTTTGTCCGATAAAGTATTTTCATGCTGCGCTAATGCTTGCTCAAGAGCTGCAAAGACAGACAGCATCATGCCTTTTACAGCCCCACATCAGTTCGTAGGAAGAGACGGGACTTTGCTTTTCATCGACTTTCTTTGTTTTCTTATCTAAACATTGCTAGTACATGAAATACTGAAGGTCTGGAGCCTATAGCAATAGTAGAAGTACCTGTGGATCCTAAAACTGGCTTAAGTAAATCTTCACCACCATCAAAAAGTAGTGGCAGGTTGACTTTTGTTTTGTTTTAATACCTCTCTCTCTAAAAGAAAAAACAATTTAAAAAAAAACCTGAGAAAACATTTTCCTAAAGTGAGTCCATGTGCCCTTTTTCCTGGGGACTCAGCAAACAACCTTTGTGGTGGCCAAGCTCCTGAATCCCCAGGCAACTAATGCTTGATAGCAACTCTGGTTTACTCATGGTTTGCAAACTCGTGGATTTCCACTGACTGCAGAGGGGTTACTCTTAACCTACCACTGTTTAAAAGAGATTGGATTCTATTTAACTTGAATTTGTTGCCTTACTTCTTGTTTAGGCATTAATAAGAACTTAACTCTGCAACCAAGAGGTTAACAGAAGAGTTCATTAACGTTTACAAGACACGCTGAGATCCTCGGCTAGGACTGCAGTGTGATTGCTCTGGATTAATCAAATCAGAGGATTAAAGTCAGGCTGAATTAAATTTAATTTCTGCTGCAGTGGAGATTGCTGCTGACATGCTGACAGCCGATGTAAGGCCACTTATCTCTGAAATGTGGGAGAATCCACTTCATTGCACTGTGAGCAGGGTGTGTTGTGGAGGTGGGAGCTTTCAGGATGCAGGAAAACCAAACAGAAAGCTTCGCTGTCCTGCTTGTTAGAGGAAAAATGGTACGCTGTCATTCCTGTAAGGTTTACTGAATTTTGTAGAAGCTAGACATAGTGACATAGGCTTCCTCGTTGTTTAGAGACCTCGTTTCACTGGCAGGTGGCATCTGAGGTATGGTGTCACCATTTAGGGGCTCTGGTCCAGGCTGGCCAGAGGGATCCAGTGGAGGAGTGGAGGAAGGATTGAAACCATCATCACATAGGTGCACCCCATTGCTGTGGCACACCTCGTACGTGCTGGAGCTGTCGTTTCTTTTGGTGTCTGCAAACTGGCTGGTCCCCAGGAGTCCGTGCAGGGCTTCGGCTGGCCAGATTCCTCCGTAAGTCACGGACAGGTTCAGGTTGCTTTTGTCTGTAGTTGCAGGGATCATCTTCAGGTCTGAGCCGCTCCTAAATTTTTCTGGATGGTTTGTCTCTGGAGTGGTTGATGGCTGCAGAAAATTTTCCAGTTCTGCTTTGGCCTGAATGCCATCCACTCTATGGATGTGAACGTAACCAAAACTCTCTGCATTAAAGCTTATATCAAAATTCTGCGTGGCAAAGGGAACAGCATGGTCAGTTAATAGTGTGTATTAGCTTAAGAAAAAAGGTACTTTCATAATTCATTTGAATTTGAAAGTAACCCTAAACTGAACAGTAGGTTAGCAAAGAATAACCTATCACATGGATTAAAATCCTTTCCCACATTAATCTGAATATATCCAGTGGCCTCCGACATGCAGTACCACTGAAGAGCATTTTATGATCTATGCTCTGCGGTGGGAACTGGTGTTTCAGAGACTTTTCTGAACCACACATCCGTTACATGCCTGCCATTTCACAGGAATAAGTTCACCAACCCAGGCGGTTCCTTTCAGTTTTACCTTCCTGATTTAGCAGCGAGGGAAGTAGAAGCTTGCCACAGCTTCCTGAGACACACTAGGAATCCCCGCACCAGAGAGCACAGAGGGTGGGAGAGTTGTCTTAGACCAGTTATTATATTAAGAATATGCTAATAATGTACGAAAGAGGGAGAGAACAGCGGTGATGAGTTTCTTAGTGAAGTAATGCACTAGACACATAGTTTTAAGACAATGGGTTAATTCCACGCTTTGCTGTTTGTAACATTTTGTCCATCTAGCTTTTGCCTGGCAGAGAAGTTCATGTATCACGTGGTATACGAGGAATCCTACTGGCTATGTAAGGGTACATGGACATCACCAGAGAACTTTGTAAAGGGTCCCTATCCAGCCCCATGATCATAGAATCACTAAAGCATCTTGGTTGGGAAGGACCCCTGCAGTCCAACTGGTGCCACCTTCTGCCACAAAAAGGACCTGGGCTGGGTTATCCCTGTCCCATTAAAGGGATATTAAGCCCTGTCCAGCCAAGTCTTGAACATTTCCAGCAAAGGAGAACCTACCTCTTCTCTGGGCAACCTACACAATGTTCTCACAGAGAAAGACTTTTGTTCTTACACCCAGATGAATTTTGCCCTAAAGAAACACGTGCCTGTTGCCTCTGCACACAGTCTTGTGGGAAGAGCACCTCCACCATCTCTCTACCTAAACTTTCGGTATTGTAAGTTTGTGATTAGTGGTCCCAACCCCAGACTTCCTCTTTTCTATGAACAAGTTCCATTCCTTCAACTGTTCTTCATATGCAAGTTCTCCAGCCCTGTGTAGTTACTTTGCACGAGCCAAAGCTCAGGCACTAGTTGAATCATCTATTATTTCCATACCCTTAACTAACATTGGCCTGTGAAAATGTGGGCTCTCTTCAGTGAAATGCAGAAGTAATTTCTGAAAGATGTTGCAGTTTGTAAGACAAATTCACGTACTGTCTCATGAGTGTTAGTTTTGTTCCCAATAGACTGTACTTGAGTGAAAACAGTAGTAGAAGTACATACATTTTTTGGCTTCTTGCATAACTGCTCCAGCGTTTTTTTATGATCAGGCAGATTTGGCCACACAGCAGGCTTGATCCTGGAATGGCAGCAGTAGACAAAAAGAGGTTCAACAGCAGCAAAAGAGGGATATGTTAAGAAATCAGAGGTTCATATTCCATCATTTGTACTAGTTCACACACAGCCTTAGGGCTGGCTTGTGTTACCCAGAATAGTGAAAGAGAGGCCTCAGAATAAAACAAACACAGGACAAGAGGAGTTGTAAAGGTCACTGAATAGTCATTTTTCTTTTGAGTGTGCAAATTGTCACAGTTAAAGGAAGACACTTCACCAAGTACTGGAAAAACAGAAAATTACTCTGGCAAAGAGCTCATTTGCATCTAACTGTGTTAATAGGGTTTTGCATGGTGAAACCAATTTCTGCAAGTGAAAAATGGTCTGTGGTTAAAGTGCAAATTTGTTGATATTTGCCTCTGCATGTTTAGGTAAGCCAAAGAACTGCATGTTTTCCCATTCCTTGGTCAGCGATCTGTGCTTCAGATATCTGTATTATAGCCTTGTCCAAGAGGTCTCATTTTTACTGCCTTGATTAGCAAAGTTTTCATGTTGTGCCACTAGAAACCCTCAGCTATGATGCATCCAAAGAATGTTGTCCAACTGACATTCAATGTTGAAGTGATATAAATACAGGTATAAATGTATATTAATATATATTTCATTTTATCTAAGCATCTGTATGTGTGGGTATGTATACACATGTGTAAAATTCTCCTCTTTTTATAATGTATCTGTGTTTAGGAAGTCTCACCGTCTAAAAGCCTGTTTTCTTAGCAGTTCAAGGTTCATTTCCTATGGTTAAACTTGGGACTTTTTCGCTTCAGACTCTGGTTTCACCACATTATTTATAAATCTGTTAATTTTCTTAAATTTGTCAATTAACTATCCTACATTCAAGAATACATTTGCAGCTTTCTATCTACTGCTGTGCAGTCAATATATGAAAAAAACCCCCACCAATATAGACAAATGACTGCCTGTGCAATGAATGTACCTTCTGTCCCACTTCTGCGGTGACTGCTTTGGTGGGGGATGTAGAGCCTGTTTGTTGCCACATGGTTGAATGTGGACCCACCTGGGCTGGTGGCAGATGCCAGCAAGCCTTTGTTGCAGAGAGCTCTGCCCTGCTGCTTCCAAAAGTGCTGCAGAGCAAACACCCTGCTGACTTGGCTTATGAAAAGGAAAGAGGCAATCTCCCCAGTATGCCATTTCCATATCTCTTGGGGCTTTACAAAGACCAGCAGGTTGCTTTCCTTTCTGTTTCTTGCTAGAAAAGCTTTTGAGTCAAATTTGCCTCCTGTGAGACACTAGCTCTGTAAATGTTTCATGGTGATGTCAGCTCCTAAAAGGTCCTGGTGTTTTAAGCCCAAGACGGAAGTCTGCTCAAAGTGGCAGGTCATCTTCTTCCTGCCAATACCTTCTCTTGTATTCTACACTTCTGCCCTGCCTGCCTTTGACTTGATATAGAGGTCCAGAGGTGGAAGGGGATTAGTTCCCAAGTGTGACAGGGAAAACAATAAGAATTTCAGAACATGGTTGACTTCCAACACTTTTTTCTGATAAAAAGAGACTTAAATTACCTGTTTTCCCAAAAAATTACAACCAGGGCAATCATGACAACAGCTAGTACGAATCCCAGGATAGAAAGTACAACCACGACCACGCTGTTATCTAATGAAAAACAAAGAACACAAGCTGATGCATGTAAATGTCTCACTGTTAAGCCACCATAACTGAACTGTCTCTTCAGACAATAAATTAGGAATTAATGCCGAACATTGCACTTGCCTACCATCAAACTGCTGCAGCATTTCATTTCCCCTGCCTCCCAAAAGAAGGGAAAAGGAAGACTACAAGAACATCAGCACTTGGCCAAGCTCCAAGCTGGGCTCTGACTGGAAGTTTGCTATCACCCGCAGCGGGCTGAAGCCACCACTCACTGCATCCTTGTAGAAGCACTGACATGACTTCAAATTCACGTGATGCTGAGGTCCCCCCGGGGACTGAAGGGGCCCCAAGGACCAGAAGGATTATTCGTGTTTACAAGCACAATGATGAGATTTCATCCTGTATTGTATTTGTGATTAAAGTGCCATGTTTACACACAAATCCGGGGCCCTGACACAGATCATGTTTCCCCACTCCTTGTGCTCTACTTAAAATGCTCAGTGCACACCAGCAGGCAGCAAGCAGGAGTCAGTCAGGCTTCACCTCTCTTTGCCCGCCTTGTGCCCTTGCAGCAGCCCTTCATCTGATCTTATCACCCCTGAGGGAAATGTAACTTCACGTATAGAGTCAGCCCCACACCAGACCGACACAGCTGCCTTCTGGGTCATCTCCTGTGGCTTGCCCATTGCCTGTGAGGGCTGACCCTACCATGGCCTCAGGCTCTTCCCCTCCCTGTGGTCTCATCCTTGGTGTTACCAGGCCTGGCTGGGGGGCTGAGGACTCCTAGCTCTGCTTTTTTCCAGGTGGCCCAAAGTGGTTTCTGCCCTTACAGGTCTCTGTGGAATGCTGCTCCCTTGCGGTCCTGAAGCTTTTGGAAGCACTCCATTCGCTCCACATGCCCTTAAAATAATCTCCGTTGGGCTGTGAACGTACTTTGACCTCATACGATGCATCATTTTCAAGATTTTTCCCCAGTAACTTCACCTGAAGGTATGGCGACTTTATTGTCTAAACACACAAAGAAATAAAATTATTTTTGCAGAAGACACAGGACAAGTATCTTTGATATTCAGCAAAGTGTGCAAGATTAGGTGCATCCCTGCACTACTGCGCTGTTTGCTCTGTGTCTTTGGTTATTATATGGGTGGTCATCATGGCACCAGTCTAGTTTAATAGCAAAGTGGTCCAGGCAGTACTGAGAAGAGGGACTAATGTTGGGTAAAATCTCTTTGGAAAACAGCTGGAAGAATTAACTGCTCTTTGCTTCTACTGACACTGCAGTGGGAAATTCATGCTTCCCTGGGAGAAATCAGAGGAGAGCAGTGAATAATTACATTTGTGCAGTATAAAAAGTCAACTCTGAAAGAACAGCTGCAGAAGAGAAGCTGAAATCCCACCGTGCAGCTCTGGTGATCTCAGTTTTAATGTGTTTGTCTGCCTGAATAATTTTCTTATTCTAATTACAATTCCCCTGCGTTCTCTCTCTAAAATGCATGTATAGTCCACGCTTTTCAAACACCTTCCATCTGGACTGGTGTTTGCATGGCTGCTGTTGTAACAGAGGACAGAGAGGTGCCAGCAGCCGGGCAGCCCAAACCAGATCCATTTCACAGGCAGCTACAGCCCAAAAGATGGTCTGAGAGTGGGATGCTCAGTAGAAAAGAAACTATTGCCAAATAATAAGTGGGTTCATATGATTCACTGACTGATGAGCACAGAAAATAAGAGCAGAAACACCATAGCAAAGAGCAAGATGTCCAGACACTTAGGATGGTTCATTATATTATGTCTTCTCTTCCCACCACAAAGCCCAAATTAATGAAATCTCGTTAGCCTGGAAAAGTGTCTAACAGACACAGGTGCTGTCCATCTGGAATTGTTTTGACTGATGAAGTGTCCAGATGCCAAATATTGTACCTTTTCAGTTCTCCAGCTGGAAAACTAGAAATGCAGATTAGAGGGGTTTTACTTGGCACTGATATTTCCAAAAATGTTTAATTTTGGAAGCTATTGTAAGCTCCCCAATACATCGCCACTTACCTTCCAAGCACTTTCTTTCTGCCGAAAGGCTATTTGGTGTATTAATTTGTCCTTTAAGTATTTCTTCCATGAGTGTGGTGTACTATAATGAATCAGATACTCATTCGCCTCCTTTTGGTATGTGATGTTTATATCGAATGGTACTTCAGGCTTAACTGCAAATGATAATGAACCAGGATATGACAGCAGTAGGACAACTTTATTACAAAATAAACAGGCTTTGAAAAGTGAAAAAAATTTTAAAAAAATCAACTTCAAGTTGACAATGCTAGATATAGCAGAGGGGGTTGTGGCTCCAGGTCCTTGGAGTAAACACACACCTGGTCTGGTCTGGACCTGGTCTGCAAGAGACTGTGTCAAATGACCACTCGGGCAAGTAACTGGAGTCCAAAAGTCAGCCCTCAGGACTCTTCCCAAGCTTTATCTGAGCTGGATGTGCTTGAGGTCTGCAGGAACCTGTGTCTGGGCCACTAAGGCTTCCTGAATGTGCCATGTAAAGTATATCAGCTCTCACAGGAACAGAGAACCCACACCTCTCTCCTCTCAAGAAGGTGCAAAAAGCCAAAAACATGCCCACTGTTTTTGCATCCCCCAAATACTTAATCCTTCTATGCAGGGCCTGCGGTTTCTAGAGTAGAGACCACCAGACATGGTCCAGGCTGGCCCATAAATTGAGAAGTATTGTAAGATCATTACAAAACTACTGGACTGCGGCAGAAATATTTCAAAAGGGAGGGATAACGCAGTGCCTGCTGCCAAAGGAACGCAAAGAATGGTGGCACCAGAGCAGAACAGAGCTGCCCTACATGTGTTTCCCTGCAGCCCTCGAATGAGACTGTCTCCCAAGAGGGTTAAGTCCCTAGGAGCCCCTCTTCCCCTCAAGTTCTCTGTTTCTTGACTTAGGCAGGTCCCTAACGTGGCTTCGACAAGTCTGTTCATGGGCTCTTGGTGTCCATTCTGTGCTGCAGAATCCCTGAGCACTTCATTCAGACAACAGGCTCCACCAAGAAACAAGGTGTGAAAAAGTGAGATGTCGCAGCCTCGTGGTTCCTGTACTACTGAGCTCATGCCAGACTTGAGGTGATCAGTCCTGAAATTGCACAATCCCTAGTAAGAGATGAACAAAATTTCCCTGCTTCACAGTTCATCCATGCTCAGGAACAGCTGCTTGACCCATGTGCATGATTTGGTCTATGCCGAGGTCTGGGCAGAGTGTTACAATAAACCAGAATTCAGTTGCACATTTTGAATGGAGGTGAATTTTGAATGCCTCGAAGCAGGGGAACACCACACTGTCAATGCCCCAATATGAGCCTGCATGTCCTGCTCAGCCTCTGTTTTACACTGCCTCTGTGTCATCCAGATTGATGCTAAGGCTTTGTGCTGGGCTATTTTTTTCTTCAGGAGCACCTATATCTTAAAAATGTCCAAAATGTTAAGTGTCTTACCAATATCAGTGACAACCAGACTCCTGCAGACCCTTCTTGTTGTCTCAGAGTTCATACAAATATCTTTATTTGAGAGTATATCAGTGAATTGTAAGAAATACACATCCTCCTGTTTCTCCATATTGAAGCACAGGTAATCGCCGTCTTCCTTGGTACTGTTGACCAAAGTGACACAACATTAATTTCTTCTTAGTCTTACTATAACATAATAAGGGAACAAATCCGCATTGCTCATTCCACATTAACTGAAGTGACACTCCATGTGAAATTAGGAAAAATGCCATGCAAATAAGGAGTTAAAAAAATTGATAGTATTTTCTCTTGTGGTCTTTGCGTACAATAATCAAGTGACATGAGTAACAGTAAGAGCCCTCGGGCTCTTGAAGGAAAAAATACAATTATTAAATTGGAGTTGCACACGTTAAAAACCCTTGTATCTTTAAAAATGGTCTTACTGATGCCAGTTTTATAAATACAGCGGTAGGTTTGGATACTCACTGAAGATAAAGAGAAATTTCTTATTGACTGCAGTGTAGCAAATATAGAGTCATCAGTGAGACAGGCCATGAAGGAGTCATATAGCACAATTTCAGAGGTGAAAATATATCTGCGTGTTCTTCCAGCTGTCTGGCTCCCATGTTTGGGGACTGTCATAAAATTCCAGTCAAAATCCAGGCAAATAGAAAAATTATAATAAACTAGGGGAGAAAAAGTTAAGTAGTGGTTTGAATAGCAAGATTAAAAGAACACCACTTCTTTTGCTGGCTGCCACAAAACTTCCAGTTTCAGGAAAAACAGGCAAAGGGAAAAGCAAAAGTAAGCTAAAGAAATAAAATCTTAATTTCTTCAGCTATCTACATCAGTCAAACAAAACAATAGGAAAAGAGTTTCAAAAGCAATGGAGATGACTGATGTGTTTGATAACTGTTGGGTTTTTGTATGCTTGTTCTAATGTGTTATTTGCATGCCTGTGTGTGCCAAAAAAAATTTTATTTTTTGTGTCTTGACCTGAATGAAGACATTTTCCCCACAGTGGAAAATTGGCTATCCTGCCAAAGAATTTGCTGTGGAAAGAATCTGCCTCTTCAAAAACATTTTCACTTTTTACTTGATAAAGGTTAGGTTTGCTTTTTTAAAAATATTTCATTTAAAAAAAATGCCCTCAGTTCATGCTGGGCTACTTCTGTAATTAAAGGTGTTTCAGAGCAACAGAGAACTGTTAGAGGTGATTCATTGCCCTTTTATGGACCCTTCCAGCTCCTTATTAGGGAGTTATGTTCTGTTCCAGTAAACTCTTCTTCTTTTGCTGAATACAGTATTCAAACTTGGTAGGCACTCTGAAGCAGAGTCTAGCTTTGCTGCTCCTATTTCCCAGCATATGGTAACGTGACTCACTGGTGCTTCGCATTTTGCTTCCCAGTTTACCAAAGGACAAACTGACAGCACTTACCACAGGGCCAGAGTATTGTTAGTGTTGTGAGGAGGCAGCTCAGTAAAATTGCAGGTCAGGCTGCTATAGGAATCCTTAAATTCCAGCTGGCTGAAACAGTTGATGTCAAAGTTGTCTGGTTCATCATCTCCAAAAGTCCCTAGGAGAGATGTACAGGATGTTATTGAAGCAAATCTGTGAGTGTATTTGATTTGCAGCTCCATTGTACAGGAGGTTGTTTCTTTTCTTTCAGGTGGTTGCCTGAAAGGAAGAGGATCAGCCCACCTGTTTTGTAAGAAGCAAAGAAAGCTTGTTCATGAAGTTAAAAGCCACTTGCATCTTTCAAGGTTGCTCTGCCTACATGCCAGTGAGGCCCACCCACTTACCCATGAAGGTACATTCTGCATCATCAATCTGTGAACTATAAAAAGACATAGTGTCGCAGATGGCTTTGTCAGATGAGACACCCTATGTCTGTTCTTTCCTATTAATCATGAGCAAAGAGGAGTGCTGATGTCAACCTGGAAACCTCTGTGAAAAAGTCCCAGTGTCAAGAATGAAACAGAGAAAACATATTGTCAGATCTGCAGTTTAATTTGTCCTAAGTTTGAGCCAGGGACAAAGGTACTGCTGTTTTAAAAGTTATGGATAAACTTTATACAAAGATAAAAGCAGGACCTACTCTTGAAAACTGTCTCCAAACTTTCTCAAACAGAGTTTCCTATTAGAAACCACAAAACGCTGCCATCCTGGGAACAAGACATGTTCATGATGCCTGTTGAAAAGCAGGCTGTTCTAGTCAAGGACAGAAACACTTTTGAAAATAAATGGAACAGAAATGTGCACTGAGGAATATGATCACCACCAGAGGAGTCTAGGGCTGATGCTTGAGGCTAACACCAGCTGAAGAGGGAGGGCAGGTTTCAATGGGAGTTATTTGTGTGGGAATTTCAGCTCAGGACAGCCTGTAAGTATCTCAAACACCTTGTAGCTCCAAAGAGGCAGACCCACAGTCAAAGATGCATGCTCAGCAGTTGCCATTGCTGCACCTGCATCAGGACCAGCCTCTCTGCAGACAGCCGAGAGGGCACCCTGTCCCTGTTCCTTGCCCATGCTTGAATGTCTAGTCTGTCACCAGATTCTTAAGAAGCCTGAAAAATGGTATGGGTGGTTTTAGGAAAGCAAGAGTATTTTGGTGGTATGAGGCAATTAAGCCCCATTTTGACTGAACTGCAAAGTTTTCTGAAGTGTCACAAATTTGGGCTCAGGAGGGAAAGCTCAGACTTTCTGCCAGAATGCGTGGCTTCCTGCAAAGTTGCTTCAATGACTAATAAAACAATTGCGATTTGAGTAAGAGTGTATGTTCTCAAGTCCTACGCTTGCCAGGTATGAGGTCAGTGAGGCAGAAGCCGATGCTTCTGAGAGGAGTCCTCTCTGGTGGAAACTATCAGTTCAACCTCAGCTCATGAACCTCACCCACTGTAGCTGAGCAGATGGGGAAAGGGTTATTGCCATGATCCCTTGAGGGGATCCTCAGGGCAGGAATTCCCGTCTCCTTTTACCAGTGGTTAAGGGTAGCTGTGATGATATGTAACCTTCTTTCCCACATCCAGGGACTATTCCCGGTCCTCTGCTTGGTACTTTCCTACCCACTCCTCAGACATGCCCTTGCCGTGTGGGGCACCTGCTGTAGTGAGTACAAGATCTGGGCTGCTCTGGGGATATTGGTGATTCACGCTCACAAGCAGCATGGGGAAACACCTGTTGGAACATTTTGAATGGAAAATCCCTTCCAGAAAAAAGGACGGTCATCTCTGCTGTCACCCAGGGGCATCAGATCACTGAGAGCTGACCAGCTACTTGGACACCCTGATGCATAGTTCTGCTGGTGGTGTTCTATGATACTTGGCCAATCCCGCCAGCGTACGGGGAGACCCAGACCTTGTTTGGTATGGGAGCATATCTGAAGATCCAAAATGGTCTTGGTTTGACAGCAAGGAAAGGGAGAGTTTTTTGGTTGCTTTAAAATACAAGTAGAGTATCAACTCACAGGCTCATTATCAGCGGTGTTTCCTCCTGATCTTGGAGCTGAGGTGCATCTGGAGTCGGGTTTTGAGTAAGAGAAGAAATTCAGAAGTGAGTCAGGAATGTAGAGTAAAACCCAAAAGCAGTCCAGGCAGACGTAGGAAGGGAGCTGTTGCCATGAGCACGATCCATGGTGGGCAGCAGGAAGGACAGGACCCTCTGATGCTGCACCAAGCCAGAACCCAGGGGAAGGTCTGTTCCGCCGAGCTAAGGCACTGAGGCCATTTGCCACAATGAGCAATCGGTGCTAAGAAGCAATATCTGGTCTTCCCTTCTCACATCAGCTCTGGTGGGGACAACGAAATGAGATGTCTTTCCCCACCACTGCTGCTCTGAGCAGGTAACCTGTGCAGCACAAACACGGATAGAATAGATGCTGTAGAAAGCCGCTCCACCTAACCACACAGTCAAGAGAGAATTGCAGAGGTCAGTGCAGCTCTAAAATGAGCCCTGCAGCACACAGGTGAGAGTCTTGACCAACACAGCCCTGAGCTGTCTGGGCGTACATGCAATGTGTATGACATAAAGTCACATATTTCTGGGTAAAAGTGTGTGCATACAGATGTATGCCTATTCAAAATTCAGGGAATAACAAGTAAGCTGAAATGAAAATGGAAAAAAATAGAAAAAAAATGTATTTCATATAGATAGAGACACCCAAATCTCACATGCACAAATATGTCACTTTACACCTCTAAGAATTCGCTTGCAACTACCAGGAGACTGGCTTATTTAAACTCATAGGTGCCTCAACATTAAAACTTATGAATTAGGATGACTGGTCTTCCTTTATGTAAGAGGGAGAGAATGCTCGGTACTGTCTGTACATGCAAACTACACATACAAGATTTTGCACAAACACACAAAGCTAATAATCGTCGTATGAACAAAAGGCATATCAGATAAAATAATTCAGCTGCCCACTAATGTCTTGCTGAAAAGTGACAAAAATTTTAGCAAAAAGAAGAAAGAGGATTTTTGTCTTGCAGTTCAAGGAACCATTTAATATTTAACCAGTGTAATGCGGTTTTGGTGCTGCACTGGAAGGAAAGCTGACTTCACCTCTTTGACACTGAACTTTCACATTCTGATTACGTAGTTCCTTATTTGTGGAAATAACATCCCAGCCATAGAATATATGGTAATTAGACCTCACGAATGGTGTTAAGTAAGCAATGTGTAATGGATTTTTTTTCTGGTATGGTTCCTCCATTTTTTGATCTGACATCAATATGCACGTAGTCTCAGTTACACTTCTTCCTTAAACCTCAGAACGACCACGCACAGATATTCACCATGTAAATGGTTTTGATGACTCCAACATGACTCACAGTGCTAATGGACTCTACACAATTAAAAGTTTATGAGATTACAACTGCTTTCCTTGAGAAACCCAGATGAGGTAGAGCCCTGAGTCTGCTCTGCTGGCATAAAGGAAGGGCTTGAGATGGGTCAAATCTGTTGGGAAAAAATCTACTCTAGCAGCTACAGTCATGGCAGGTCCTTTGAAGAGATGGTTGTCTCGTGGGTTTGGACAACACCCAGCAAGATGGTTCAAATCACAACAGGAATCTCATGAGCCTTTACCAAGAGAAGAGTGTTAGCAGAGACTATAGACGTGCTTCAGCTTTATGCTCTGAAGCCACCAGGACGATCAACAGCTCATGAATCCAAAGGCACAGCTAAGCATCTGCAAGATCAATGATCAAATTTCCAAAGTCAATGAAGTGATAGTCCCCCTAGACAGTGGAATGCAAAATTTCTAGTGATGATCACATTCAAGCAGAGCTCAGGCATAAGTTGTTTCAATTTTAACATTTTTGATGTAGGTTGGACAAGCCATAAAAGTCTGGGTAGGAGGACAACTGAAGCCAGCCATCCCGACAATGAGACCCTGGTGCCTGATGCCTCCTGCTTCCCCTACCCATGCCCCCTTCTTAGCTCTGGTGGTAGCTCTCTTAGGTCTTTTGGGGGTCTCCACCACCTCTGCCACGGTGGGGAACAGCTCCTGGGAGGTTGTCTGCCGCTTAGAAAAGCAGAGGAGATGAAGACAAGTGCTGCCATGAGCTTTTCCCTCCTCTGCCCATAAGAAGGGGTGATCTCATGCCTGTGTTGGTTGGAGGCACTTTGCCAGGAGGCAGGGTGAGTCAGAAAGGTGAAGTGAAAGCCAAACATCCACTACAGGTGATTTTACCCTGGATTGTTTAACTTGTTGGCTAAGTCCGTGAAGCTCAGAAAGACATCATAAAAACTGCTAATTGCTCATTGGGGATTTTCTGAATCTATTTGTCTTTAATTCTAAGCAAATTATGCTTTACTGGAGGGCAGTGACAAAACAAGGAAAGGCTTGGTCATATCTACTTTTGGCAAGCCCTGACAATTTCAGTGACAACAGTGATAAATCACTAGCATTGATCATTAGCCATGTAGCTGCTTGTCAAAGCTGACTCTAAACAGCTGCAGATTGTATAAATAAAAAGCAAATATAAAAAACAAGGTTGTTAGATGCAATTCTGAGTCACTCCCTGTTTTCTTCTAGCTAAAAAACTTAAAATGCATAGCCTATCTAGGTATATATGGATGTATATATAACATACATACATGTTATAATGCATGACACACAGGGGAAAATTATTTGCTGTCTGTGAGACAGGCACAGAAATGCAGCGTAGAACACACATGTCTCCCTAAAAACCAACACTTTTTTTGCTTCCAAAGAGCAGAGCCCCAAAACTATCAATAGCTAAGTGACTGTCCACATCCTTCAGGCACAGTGCAACAAGCTTTGTCACTGCTCTTTACTTCGTATTAGGCAAACTGCTTAAGACATCTGGGATGGAATTCAATTTTTCAGGTTCCCTTCGAGAAAAGGGACAGCAGACTGAAACAGTGGTTTTGTAGCTGCTTTTTATGCTTTGATTTTTCTTAATTTCATGATGCTACGTAGTTTTCATTTCTCTAAATGAGACAATGAAATCTGCAATAAACCTAAATTTAAACCTTTGAATTAATTTATAATTATTTTCTGAGTAAGGGGTGGATACTTTTAGTGACAGGCTGTGTAAACTGTGTGAACTGTCCCCAAGATACACCTGATGCATTTACCTAAAGAAAAAGAGAAAAAGTTTGTCTTTTGAGGTGGAACAAGTTGGGCCAAGTTTGAGGTACACTGAAAGATTTTCTTTGGAGGAATCTGCCAAGAGCAAGAGAAGCCAAAACCTTCCCCGTCTCTGATGGCAACTCAGAGTGACCATGGACTGCAGAAGCGTGAAGTGGTTCCTTGCTCCCAGGCGTAACTCCTCACACGAACAGCAGATGCAGTGACAGAGGATTAACGGGTCTGATTTTGCATGCTCTCTGCTCTCTGCTCTCCCCCATTTCATACAAATTGGGATGTTACAAGGAGAGCAGATTTGGAAATTAAATAGATACCCTCCAGCTGTGCATCTGGCTTAAGTACTGGCACTAGAAGAAAGAGACTGGAGGATAAAACAGTAACACATTTAGCTCACTGAGCTCAGGTATTTCAAGATCATACATCAGTGGAAAGATGAAGATGAAATGACTCACCATCACCATCTGCTGAGGTGCAACCACTTTCCCCAAGAGCGGTGTGAAGAAAGAGGGCGAAAATGCTCAGTACTGTACTCATCTGTGTCATCCTGAGTGCGCTGCATGTGTGCAGTACGTGTGTGTGCGAAACCCGCGCTCGCTCGCTTTATACTAGGCACAGAATGAACCCATTGCCTGATAAAGAGACCGCAGGCAAGGGGAAATGTAAACATGCCGACAAGGATGACTAGTGGCAGAGAGCAGGAAGCCAGCCTGAAGATATTTGCAGAGCTCTTACTTTGAAACACGCTTCCCACTTCAAAACTAAGGACCTCCTGGATCAGGACCATTGAAGCGTTGGAACAAATCTGGTCAAGCCCAGTGGGTCGGGAGCACACATCAGGGATGGTGTTCGGACAGTGGGATCTTTTGCTGCTGATTTTGTGGATGCCCCATCCCTGGAACTATTCAAGGCTAGGCTGGATGGGGCTTTGAGCAACCTGATCTAGTAGGACATGTCGCTGGCCGTGGCAGAGAGGTTGGACTAGGCAATCTTTAAAGGTCCCTCCCAACCCAAACCATTCTGTGATTCTATGAAGTCCTACATAAGGCAATTCTGACCCAGAAAAGATGTGATTTAAAATACTAATCCTACAAAACTTTGATCCTCAGAACAAGGCAGTACATATCACCTTTTTTTTTTCTTTTTTTTTTTTTTTCCCCCTGGCTTTGGACAAAGCAGCAGCAGAAAGCAGAAGAACAAGAGGTGTTAAATATTTCCTTTACACACTTTCTGTGGCTGTATACACCAACGCACCCTAGAGCGTAATGCAGGGCCATGTATGCAGCTGACTGATGTGGCTAACTACATGCGAGCTGAAGACCTGAAAGAGAAGAGCAAGCCTGGCAGAGCCCTGGCTGCACAAAAAGAGCTTTATGTTGGAAGCATAAAGGAAAGAGAAGGCAAATTTGGTAAAAATACCCAAGCAAACAGAAAAATGATGACATTATAAGGACACTCAATATAGAAGCCACAGCAGCCTTCTTAATTGCAAAAAAATAATTTAAACTGCACACCAAAATGATGAAAGCTCAGCCTTCATGTCTAGAAAAATGTCCTGTTTCTCCAGGACGTCAGGGAACAGCCTCCAGTGTCGCTTGCTGCCCTGAGCAGGAGGCAGCGGGGAGAAAAGGGCAGGTTTCAGGGCTCTCCTGCTCTGTTGCAGTTGGAAGAAACGTCTTCCCCCTCCACACGAGCTCAGCAAGGTGTCCAGGAAGATTAATATCTCCTACATGTGTGTCAAATCCCTCCTTGTGGTAAAGACCCTGAGGCTTCCCACCAAAGTATTCCCTGAAACCACACAAAGTCTGCATAGATACAAAAAAAAATGGGTTAGGGTTTATTGCTCAGTATGTACGTATTTACAGTGTGCACTCCTGTATCAGAGCTTTTCATGCTTTGCTCCCATGTAGCCAGGGGAAAGCATGATTCATTTCATCCTATCATAGACATTCAGAAGGTTAGATCAAAATCCTCAAATACATCTCTTTTTATTGAATTCAAAAAGAGTTCAAGGTTAGGCAAGGGTAGATATGTGCTAGGCCGACCTCTACAATACCTCCCACCCACAAACAGGAGTGGGACCTGCCAGCCCACAGTGACTACCCATGCAAAGCAGAGCAGGAGCTGGACATGGCAGCAGGGCCAAGGAGACACTGAAGATGGCAGCGCCATGGCCTGACTGACCCTTGCTGAAGAGGTTGAATTCGGGTATGGAATTATTTCATCAGGGAGTCATACAACGGTTTAGGTTTGGTCTAAGCAAACTAGTCTTGAACATTTCAGAGATGGGGGCTCAACAACTTCTCTGGGCAACCTCTTACAGTGTCTCACCAACCTCATAGTGAAAACTTTCTTCCTAATATCTGAATCTAAATCTAAATCTAAATCTACCCTCTTCTAGTTTGAAGCCATTACGCCTCCTCCTGTTAATATGTGTCCTTGTAAAAAGTCCCTCTCCAACTTTCTTGTACACTCCCTTCAGATACTGAAAGGGCACAATAAGGTCTCACTGGAGCCTTCTCTTCTGCAGGCTGAACAACCCCAGTTATCTCAGTCTGTCTTCATAAGAGAGGTGCTCCAGTTCTCTGATCACCCTCATGGCCCTCCTCCAGACCCGTTCCAAAATGTCCATCTCCTTCCTGTGCTGAGTTGGATGTAGTACTCCAGGTGGGGTCTCACAAAAGTGGAGTAGAGGGGTAGAATCACCTCCCTCACCCTGTTGGCCTCACTTCTCTTGATGAAACCCAGGATGTTGTTGACTTTCTGGTCTGGCAGTGCACACGTTGTCGGCTCAGGTTGAGCTTCTCATTGACAAACACTCCCAAGAAGGGGATCACTGCCAGATTCACATGATTTGCCTTCAAGGAATACCCCCTTTCAGAGACTAGAGTCAGCTGGCAGGACTTTAGGAGTAGCTAGTCATCATCTTTCCCTTCTAAGTTTCCTAGGCTTGACTCAGACTCAGTGAAGCCAAACTTGAATCAGTAAGATTAGGTTCTGGTGACTTCACATCACTAAGGCTTACTCCTGATCTACTTCAGGAGAGTTTATGCAAGTATTTAAGGACCTGGCTTAGTAGTATGCAGTATCATATTATTCAAGAAGTCCCCTGGCTAATTTCAACCTAATTTTCAGCCAGAAATATCAATAAAGAAGGGCTCTCCTGTGCAAACCAATTGCTATCCGGAAATGACACCTTCTCACTTTAAATTTGTCTTGTTTATAATTGAGTGGGCTATCACTTTGATCTTTTTTTTTTTTTCTTTTTTCTTTTTTCCTGTTTCAGCTGTAGCAAACTAAAAGAAAAAGACTTTGCAGTCATAATATTTTGGTTGTACCTGAACAATCTTATTATCAGAGCTGTTCTGCTCAGGGGATTTCCATGTTGTCATAGCTGCATTTTGTCTGGGTGGGGAAATGGGGGACCACAATGAAGTGAAAAAAACCTTCTATAGAGAAAAACTCTGAACCAAAAGTACATTTTGTTTTACCTCTGGGTCTCTGCTTCAAAAGTTGTTTGATTTCAAAGAGATATTTGAGTCCATCAGTCTCACCTTGTTGCCTTCCTCTGATGCCCCAGAGGTAGGAAATCAAACCTGTGAGAGTCTAAATCATAGGGCAGCTGAAGGGTTAGTAAC
>VXBW01003698.1:28337-38614 GCA_013400375.1 Thinocorus orbignyianus
GGTGACTTCACATCACTAAGGCTTACTCCTGATCTACTTCAGGAGAGTTTATGCAAGTATTTAAGGACCTGGCTTAGTAGTATGCAGTATCATATTATTCAAGAAGTCCCCTGGCTAATTTCAACCTAATTTTCAGCCAGAAATATCAATAAAGAAGGGCTCTCCTGTGCAAACCAATTGCTATCCGGAAATGACACCTTCTCACTTTAAATTTGTCTTGTTTATAATTGAGTGGGCTATCACTTTGATCTTTTTTTTTTTTTCTTTTTTCTTTTTTCCTGTTTCAGCTGTAGCAAACTAAAAGAAAAAGACTTTGCAGACATAATATTTTGGTTGTACCTGAACAATCTTATTATCAGAGCTGTTCTGCTCAGGGGATTTCCATGTTGTCATAGCTGCATTTTGTCTGGGTGGGGAAATGGGGGACCACAATGAAGTGAAAAAAACCTTCTATAGAGAAAAACTCTGAACCAAAAGTACATTTTGTTTTACCTCTGGGTCTCTGCTTCAAAAGTTGTTTGATTTCAAAGAGATATTTGAGTCCATCAGTCTCACCTTGTTGCCTTCCTCTGATGCCCCAGAGGTAGGAAATCAAACCTGTGAGAGTCTAAATCATAGGGCAGCTGAAGGGTTAGTAACTAGGCTAACTGACAGAACATTGTCTTACCTTTCATTTCATTTACACTGGTTTTGCCTCCTAATTCAGAGTTACACACACACACACGGAAGAAAAAACACTTTAAACAGGTAAGACTTTTAATGATATAGCAAAAACATACCTTTGCTTCATTGGTCTGCCAGCCTTCTTTGGGTCCCAACACTCTGCTTTGGAGCTTCTGAGTCACCCTAGACTTAAATGTTTGGCCATCAACAAAGTCCAGGTTGCAACCCCTATGACTAGGGAAAGCAATTTTTTTCAGTGCTTGGTGTTCAAATGTGTATTGTCCATACATTGTATCAGCTCCTCAGCATTTCCTCATGACCCAGTGCCTTCTTGGATTATCACTTGGGCTGCAGCTATTGGAAATGACTAACCAAGTAAGTCAGTTAGAAGTTAACGTATCTGTTTGCTTCTTATAGTCTTTGTTCACTTGTTTTCTCTTTTCATGAAGACACAAAAGTCTGTTTTGATTCTGCGTGGACTCCAAAAAAATGCAAAAGGCTTCTGCACACAAAAAAAATAAATATAAATCTGCCACATCAAAGTCTGTTATTGGTACCTGCTTAGAAAGATGAATTTAGTAGAGCCCATCCTTCTACCAGCAACACATTTCAAACATTCCAGTTCTGAGAGATCCCAGAATATCCGTGGGAGCCCAGTGAAGTGAGTTCTCCGGGCACATCCTAGTCTGCAGCTCTGGAGCCAGGACATGCAGACACTGACTGCTGAAGTATCTAGGCATCCTTAAATTTGCTAGAATGACATGCAAATTCATGAAGTGTTCCATATTTTTTCCCCTGACTACAAGAAGGACACTGAAGTGCTGGAATGTGTCCAGAGAAGAGCCACCAAGCTGGTGAGGGGTCTGGAGAGCAAGTCGTGTGAGGAGAGACTGAGGGAACTGGGCATGTTTAGTTTGGAGAAGAGGAGGCTGAGTGGAGACCTCATTGTCCTCTACAGCAACCTGAAAAGAGGTTGTAGAGAGGTGGGTGTTGGCCTCTACTCCCAAGTGAATAACGACAGGACCAGAGGAAATGGTCTGAAGTTGTGGCAGGGGAGGTTCAGATTAGATATTAGGAAAAATCACTTTTCTGAGAGGGTGGTCAGGCACTGGAATCGCCTGCCCAGAGAGGTGGTGGAGTCACCATCCATGGAAATATTTAAGAAACATGTAGATCTGGCACTTCTGGGCATGCTATAGTAGCCAAGATTGTTGAGTTGTTTTTTTTTGTTTTGTGGGGTGGGGTTTTGTATCTTTTTTGTGTGTGTGTGTGTGTATGGTTGTTCTTGATGATCTCAGCGGTCCCTTCCAACCATGAATATTCTATGATTCTGTGGTTCTCTTAATTTGAGGATCTCAGTTGGTGTACCGTTGTCAGACATCCACGGGTAAACACATGGTCCAGCTTAGGACTGGGAGGGAACTTTTCTCATGTTGACCAAATTTGGCAGGAGCTACTGGGCTTCTTGACACTCTCTCTGATATGGGGGTTCCTCTGGTCCTTGGGTTATGAATATATTATAATATATCACAGAATGAGGGAGCTGATCCCTGTGCCTGACCTGACCTGACCTGCCTTGCATTGCTCCTCAAAGACACAGGAAGCTGGAGGAGGGGGTGGCACAATTCCGTTCCCTTCTATGGGCCACAGCTGCTGATTAAAGATGACCTTTTAACACATTTAGGTCCATCTTCCTTCAATACAATATTTAGTTTCTGCATAACTTTAACATGCCTCTGAATCTTATTAAATTAAAGCTTCATGAAAAAATACCCTAAATACCCTTCAAAAAAATCTTCCACGGGATTTCTTGAGATTATTGCCAGAAAGACAAATTGAGAGATTCATGGAGATCTGAAAGATTAACACTTAAACACTTGAAATTTAAATGTCAATGCCCATCTTTGCAAGTTACAGATCCGTGCCTAAGACTAAAAACCATGGTTATTATTACTTTTAATTGTTGTTTTTAGTGAAGAGTTTGGCAAAGTTAGGGCAAGTAATAAACTAGAATCTCATTACAACATGTATAACGTACATACTCAGACAGACTTAGATACTTAGAATTTTACTTTTTAGCCAGATCTGGTGGGAAGCAGACATCTTCTGGCAGCTTCAGCTGTGAGGAGGAGGACTTTGAGACCAAAAGGGGATTCAGAATCTTCTTTTTTGTTGCTTTCTGACATTTCTCTCTATGACCTGCTGTGAAACTTTTTTCTATGTATTTTCTCCCTGGTGGAGACATCTCCTCAGCTGAAGGAGTTCATGTTAGCCTCAGGCTGCTCTAAGAAGTGTTTTACTGGCCCAAGAGCAGGAGCGTGTGGGAGTTAATATTGCTTAAGGCAACATTGCCATGGACAAAACTAAAAGCCTTGGGTAGGGTAAAGAGAGATAGAGAGAGAGTAGACACTGCTGCTACTGAGCTGAGAAACCAGCTCTGGTAAGAGCTTTGGAGAGAATAAAACCCTGAGATTGAATGGATTTACTGTGGAAAATATTGTGCTTCCCTGACCACCAAATTACATCAGTCTGCAGATTGTGAGAGCAACGCAGGCTGGAAGAAACATAGTTTGTCACCACATTGGCCTGAGGAAAGGAGCCAGGTGTAAAAGAAAGCAAAAATTATTTATTGTTTCTTTGAACTGTCTTTATCTTTGATGTTTAGACGCTTAAAATCACTTCTTTGAAATTTCTCACCCAGAACTCATTAATTGGCACCATGTTAACAGTAAGACCTGTTATACTGAGGAAGGAATAGAGAAAAGTTAGAAGAACACTACTGAGTGAAGAGTGAAGCAGGAGGGACTGGAGTGTACTTCGATTCATCATTCAAGATATTACGAGATCAGACCACAAAACTACAGGACAGGCTAAAAAAAGGTGATTTTTTTTTTCTCCCTAAGTAACAAAACCAGCAACAGCAGTAACAAGACCAGTCGCATTAATATTCTGGGATTCTTCTGTTTGCTTGCTACTTTCTAAGTCTTTAGGATGCTTAGGATAATATTGTCTACAACAATTTGAGTCAAAGCACAGTTGAAGAAAAAAAAATCTTGGATTGTCTTCACATTATATTTTTGCGTCTTATAGAAACATATAAACTACTGTAAGACTCAGTTATAAAATCTGGAAGGAGAGCACCTGCCATAAGACCACTGCAGGTGACCAACGACATTTGTCCAGCACAATGCTAGGCCAAACCCCTGCCAAACCCTGTCAGTGAAGCATTCTGTGAATGTATATTAATCTGGTGTTAGCATTTCCTTTAGTTTAAAAATCTGAATTACTAAAAACTGATTAGGTTTCAGCTGAATACATTCTTTAAGGATCTGTTCACGACAGCTGTGGCTGCTTTAGGATATTTAATATTTAGCCATAACATTCCCACATGCAAACCCTATTTCAGAAATAAAAGCTAAGGGGAGGTTGAAGGCTCCATTCCAATGTAAGAGCAGTCTGTGACAGACCTGGGCTCTTCTGTAAGCCCCAGATGAAAAGCAAACCTGAATTTCAGCAAACAGGACGAACAGAGGGAGTGAACAGAAGCAACATGATGACAGGTCCCTGTAAAATGGAGCAGATGGACAGAAACCATCTTGAACGAGTTGAGGCTGGTGACAATTGCGAAAGAGGGTGAGGAACCTGAAATAGTGTTTGTAATATTTATGTTTAATATCCACTGGACGTGGGGTGTCACCGCTGCCAGGCAAGCAGGAGGGAGGGAGGGAAGCTGTGCACCCAGCAGGCAGCGCTGGCATGAAGAAGGTAGCACCTCTTTCCTTCTCCCCTTCCCTCCCACTCAGACAGGCACAAGACCCCCATATGCCTGGGAACACTATGGTATGTTGCAGTAATAACTGCTGTAGTTATGAAGGTGGACAAAAGTGGAATCTGAAACTTCAGGGGAAAGGGCCTGTGCAACTGTCAAGTGCAGGTAATGGGGCTCAGCTTGGGTGTCCCAAGGGAGCTGTGGTAAGGTTGGATGGGGAGGACCATGGCTGCTGTGCTGAAAGCCCTGCCAGGGAACTGACCCTGCCAGTGTTTGCCCCCTGACACCATCTCCATGGATTTTGTGCTGCGGTCATTGAATACCAAATCCACTATGACCAGGTCCTACACTTGGAGAGATGGACTAGCTGTCAGGGAGGGGCAAGTCCCCCAGAGATGGGCTTTTAAGAGAACTATGGGTTTCTAAACCAAGGTTTTGCTGCTTAGATAAATGCAAAGTGAATGGCAGCTTGGGTGGATTAGGCCACTGAATGCAACCTTGAATATCAGAATAGGTTCCCTTTGCTTCTTGAACATCTCAGTACTTATTGATCTTCTAGTGGCTTGATGAGCTGCATTGAAAAGCCAGCTACAGCCATACCAACAGTTAGCCACAGGGATAATGGTTAAAATTGGTTGAATGTAGCTTTATCGGTAGGCTGAACTCATAAAAATATTCTTAAAGACATTTTTTTTTAAAAAAACCCAACATTTAGAATGTTTAAGCAAATGAGAACTAGAAAATATGAGGTAACAAAGGGTCTCAAAAGACAGTAATAGTTTAAATGTATTTACATTGATATTGTATATGTATATGTATGTATAATATACATACAATATATTTTAAAATCTCTTTCCTGGTATGAAACCTACATAGAAGCAGAGGTACTGCCTATAAATACATAAAGGGTGGAANTCTATGATACTCTGAGGGTGACAGAGCCCTGGAACAAGCTGCCCAGAGAGATGGTAGAGTCTCTGTTTCTGGAGACATTCAAAACCTGCCTCATTATGTTCCTGTGCAACCTGCTCTGGCAGGAGGTTGGACTAGATGATTTCCAGAGATCCATTCCAACCCCGTACCTGTGATTCTGAAAAGTACACAAGAAAATAAAAAGCAACTGCAAAAATCATGTTGTAAACAGACATTATTAAAGGTAACAAAGAGATGTATAATTCATGTGATTTGGCTTGGCGCAAATTTTTTACACTGAGATGTTTACCTGTCCAAAATCAATTACATCTATGTCACATTAATTAAATAGGAGTAATGTTTGAGAAATCATTAAACTGGAACACTTCATGCCAGAAAACCACAGGAAAAGATATATTATAAAACTGAAAGATTATGCTTCATTTTAAATATTAGTATAGGGATGGGAAAATCTCTATAAAAGCCAAAAATAATTACACATTTCCTCCCTGATCATCATGTTTGATTAACCAGGAGGAAAAAAAATACGCCGATGAGGCACTAATTGCAAAGGGACATATGGGAGTTGCAATGGGACCCCAGTGGCAGAGCTAGCGTGCAGGTACGTCGTCATCCTGTCACTACAGTAAGCACTTAGAAACCACCCAGAGATGGTTTCACATTTTTCACATCTTGAGATGGAGAAACCCCATCAGACTTCAAATACTACCCAGCGTAACACAGGACCCATTCTCCAGGCTTGCTCTCAGCCCAGCTACCAGCAACAGGCTCCACTCTTCTCTCCATATCCTTCAGAAAGCCTCTTTGTTTCCATCTCTGTTAAGGCCTGCTGCTGTCTGCTTTCACTGTCTACATTCCTGCTGCAAAGTCCCCATGTGCTGCCTTGCTCCCATTCCTGGCACCTGTCCCTGCTCCTCATACTCCACTTTTCCTTTTGGCCAGGCATAGCTCGGGGGCTGAGCTCCTCTTCCCTGACAGCTCCCCTGAAGCAAGGTACCACAGCCATCACCACAAGGCAAAGAGGCAATGCTTCGCCCTGCTCCTGCCAGGGCAGAGCACAAGGAACACTCTTCAACCGCTAAAAAACCAGAGATTAGCTACCAAGATAACACAGACCTGCTGGCTGCCTCCTTCACACGAAGGGAAAGGTTCTTATCTGCTTCATATTTTGCTTAATTTTTGCTCCTTATCCATGATGATCAAAGCAGACTTAAAACCCAAACTGAGTACGACTGGCCTTTCTTTCTCTAGATTAAATTAGTCTGTGTCAATAACATAAAGAAAAAAGAAAGGTGACGTTACACTGAGTTCTAGAGCATGTGTACGTTCAACAGAAAACTTCAGATGTGGGGTCCAGCAGGTCTACAGAGCACAGCAGAAGACTGTTTGACATCAGTATTATTGTTATTATTATTGTTGTTATTATTTATTTGTTTGTTTCTTTATTTATTTATTTTCTGCATGGAAATTCTTTTTCAGGGATTGTTCTGTCAGTGTAGGGTCTAATGTGTAACAATACGGGACTACTAAGCCTTTCCAGCTGTCCTTGGTTTTATACCAAGGTATGTCAGCAAAAACACCAAAGAGAAGAGAAATTTCACCACAGCAATATGTAGAAAATGTGAGTAGGAAGACAATCTGATTCAGTGAGAATTTCATCCTCACTGAAGTGGGAACTGAGTGAAGAGTACAACCAAAAAAATTGCTGCTAAATATGCTGACCTTTCAGTCTACTATGAAAATTGAACCCTCTGGTCCTGCAATATTCTTATTTTACAGTCCTGTGAACATTAGAGGTTCAGGCACCACCTCAAATGCTGTGAAGCAGTAGGTACAAAAACTGGATGCTACATACCATAGTTAGTTTACAGTTCTGATTCACCAAATTTGCTGTAATAGGAGGTGAGCTTAGATGAACTGTGTATCAGCACAACTGTATCACCACTGCCGTTCATACTGAGATCCAGAGAAGGTGCCTCCATCCCATGCTTCACTGTGCACTGTGAATGTACCCTGAGGTTTTATAAGACAGAACATACTGTCATGATGTGACCTCCTCTGCAGCACAACACTGTCCAAACAATAAACTTGTTCATCTCTTTGTCAGTTTTATTTGTGATGCCTGAGTTATTTCATTTGATCTTCTCAAGACTTGAAGCAGAGAAGGAACTACTGTACCCCTGAAATTACCTGTCCTTATCATTCAAGTTGTACATGCAAATGTGTCTAAATCCAACTTCAAGTGAAATATCTTGTCTGCTTTTTTTTACAAAAATGAATTATCAGCAATCCTTTTCCATGCAGATAATTTTAGCCAACCATTAAATTATCACTTTATCATGTTTTTGAACAAGTGAACTAAACCTAGGGCTTTTAACTTCTCACTCAGTAAGAGAGGTCTTCCTGACACAAAATTTTCCTTTTGCTTTTTCCTGAATTGCTCAGAACCAGACACAATGATCTTGTAAGAGCCTCACAGATCCCTGTGTGCAAGGATATTGTCACCAATTGCAGTTTACCACATCCTTGTGCTTGTAGACTCCAGATCGCAATGGCTGTTTTAACTGCTGTATCTACTGGTATTACCTGCTGAGTTACAGGGCCACAGTCCTGCCTAACTTCATTTTGGAGCCATTATTTCCCTGAGCTCAGATCTTTATCCAACAAAAACAATGTCAGAGTATAAACATTGACCAGATGATACACAAAAGCTGACTTTTGGGAATGTGAGGCTGCCATTGAGCCTTTCTATTGTGCTCAGGTCCACCTGGGACACTAACTGCTTAATTTCATGGGGTTGTTACATGCCTCCCCTACAGGCTGCAGTCAAATCTCCCAGCTGCTTGGTCAGGCTAGCTGGACTTCCCACCGTGTGCTGAACAGATGTCATCACAGCTAAAAAGAGATAAGTCTTACTAGGGAATACATTACACAAGGTGGTTCCGATGATCAAAGCAAGGGTCATTATTCTTTCCAATTTCAGCACTATGGTTTAAGAGAAATGTTGCCTACATGGAAGGAGTGGCAGAAACAACATGAAATGAGGAGTGGAAATCATAGTGCATGGGGAGAGATGGAAAGACAGGTCTCAGTGCCTGCAGGGGCAGCACAAGCAGGACAAGGTGACCTGCAGTGGGAGGGCTCACCCGTCTCATGCTCTCCTGAATGACCCGCATGGTGCTTGTCAAGAGTTTTCCAGAATCCGTGCAATGTCAGCATCACAAGAAACGAAGCCAATGTCCCAGAGAGAAGGAAAGCAAAAGGCCTGACTGGGTTTTAGACTCTGCACATAGGCATGGTGCAGAACACACTGCCCTGAGGTTATGCCCCCTTGTAATTTAGGGGGATGACTCCACCTACAGTTTTACAGGGCTTTTCCCTTGCTGCGGGTTCAGCATAGACCAAGAAGGAGCTTTCTGTTTTCTGTTCACCTCACTGAACAATTTAAGCTCCACTGGCAAGAGATCTTTGCATTCGGCAGAGGTCCATGTGCTGCCAGAAGAGTCAGCCTCCTGCAGACGTTCCCCTTCCACCCTGGTTCCCACAGCACCTCCCTTCTCGCAATCCGTCTTGCACAGCATCAGCCAGCCTTTTCTACCACCACACAAAGCTGTTTTTTCTCCACTAAAATGCACACAGGAAGGGTCAGAATGTCCTGGCTTTTGTTGTTAACCATGCAAATGGATTAACATCATGTACTGCTGCCTGGGTTTGTGAGGATGGCACTGAGTTTTGCACAAAAGACATCTTAGCTTTTGCCCCATGGTGGGTTATATGCAAGTGAGTGTTGCCTTAAAAGTCAAGGAAAATGTCAAAACCGAGTCAGAAATTGCTCACAGCCGCATGAATCTCTGCCAAGGCCCTATGTGAACGTGAAGCAAGGCTGGTGAAAAACAGTAAACACGGGTTGCTTACGGGTTAAGCTCAGGGCTGGAAGGCCTTATTGCTTCAAGGCTGCCCAACCTTTCAGTGACCTTGGCCTGAGGTGGAGTTTGTAACAAAACATGAAAACAGGCATAGCACCCCTGGTTTCACTTTCCAAGGCAAACACTGCAAGCCCAGCCTCGGCGCAGCCCGAGGGTTACTGCCAGGTGAGCCACCGGTGTGAAGGTGTTTGTGATCACAACCAGAATGTTCTGTAAACCTGTGCTGAATCCTGTAGCCTTGGAAAAGCAAAAAGAATAAAGGGAAAGAAAAAAAAAAGTCAGGGAGGGAAACAAAAATTTGAATACTGAGCAGCCAAAGAGAAAAAACAAACCACAACAGACGCCAGCTGCTGAAATGCACGTTTGTTACACTCTGAGATTCAGCTAGGAAAGTGATCAGTAAGATACTAAGTGCAAGTACAGCAGAAAACAAAAGGATGGCTCTAACCATGGACTTCTGGACAGGGCTGTGATACTTAGTGTCCACGTCTTCTCTCCCTTATCAAATAGAAAGGGTAATTAATGAAGTGTCTACTTCTTTTAACGAGCAGGCAACAGTGAAAACCAGGGGAGGGCTGATGGTATAGCACCCCCACTCTCCACTGGCCACAGCACAGCTAGCTGGAGGAGCTGAGAGAAAACATTCACATCTGGGCATTAGACATGAGGAGCAGGAAAGGCCAGGGACTGAGGTGGGACAGAGGAACACAGTGCCTTCCACCCAGCTAGCACTGCTGCCTGGCACAAGGTGAGCCAGAAGGCTTGTGCGTCCAAGTCCCTGCTTGCAACCTGCTCCTAGTAAGGTCAACCATCATCTGAACATGAGCCAGCAGTGTGCCTAGGTGGCCAAGAAGATCAACGGCATCCTGGTCTTCTATCAGGAACAGCATGGCGAGTAGGACTCAGGGAGTGATTATCCCCCTCTGCTNGTGTATTTGTGGGTTTCTTTGTTGGTTTGTGTTGTGGTTTTTTTTAATCAGAGTTAG
>VXBW01003700.1:0-32776 GCA_013400375.1 Thinocorus orbignyianus
CTCTGGAGATTTTCAAGACCTGTGTGGATACAGGCCTGAGTGATGTGCTCTGGGCAATGCTGCTTTAGCAGGGGAATTGGACTAGATGACCTCTAGAGGTGCCTTCCAACTCTTGACAATTCCACGACTCTGTGAAAAGGTGGTGATTAAAAGCCTAGAGCTTAGGCTTTTATTTTATTCTAATTTGTATTTATTTCTGACAATCTAGAAATATCTTAGTGCATAATACAATAAAAATAATAAAATAAACCAAAAATGTATGGTGTTACTCTGAAAAATTTAAAATAGCACAACTTTTTTTGAAGTCATTTCTGATGAGGGAGGACCTACAGGAGAATCCATATCTCACATGATTTCAAAGTGATAGCTGGCAGAATATCCTGTTTCCTTCTTTTTTAAATGGAGGATGATGTTGTCTTGTAAGAAGGGATTGCATTGGCTGCTAGGTAGTGTATGCTGAATTTTGGGATGCATTTGCAATGCATTTGTTTCTAAAGAGACAACCAAGACCATGGGCTGAGTTTTGTTAGTATATAAATCTTCTCATTATTAGGTTAGAGATGTAAAATAGTTCCCTGAGACCAAGCTGGCACAATAGCCTCTAATGGCTTTCAGAAAAGTTGTGGTTTATCATGTAAAAAGCTTCTAAGGCCTTTGTTGCTGCTTTCTTCGTTTGGGGTACACAGTATGAAGGATCGCAGCAGTGATTGGTAGGAATAGAAACCCCAGACACAAACTGGTTCATAAACCTTGTACCAGCTCTGCACAGCAGTTAAATTTCATATTAAACAGTGTTTTAAAGGCAGAGTCTCAACTTGCCTCTTAGAATAGAGATGCTTTCCATTATTTATTTTATCTTAACTTTATTACACGGAAATTGCAAATTACTATTGGTGCCCATGTTAAAACCCTAACCACAAATCCACAGAGTTAGGTTGCTTTCTGGCTATTGCCTGCCTTATCCTAGGAAATTTGCCTTTAATTGTGGATATTAGCTACACTTCAGTAGGAAGACTTTAGAGAAGCATACTCCATGTCTGCAAAATAGATCTCTTCTGGGATGTGATGGATGTGGATTTGACTCTCCTGGGTTTAGGTAAGCCAAGTTAGCTCAAGGTAACTTGAGGCTCTAGTTTTCATGGCAAAACTAGACACTAGTTTACATTTACTAAAATGTAAATTTGTGGCTTAAAAATAGGAAGCCCTGCTTCTTGCCAAAACTAAAGCAGTCATCCACTCACTAATAGCTAAATTGGATACCTGATTTCAAGAGACAGTATTGATATGAGTCCTAATTCTTGTGTAGGCGTTTAACTCAGATCTTCAGAGAAGTTCCTAATTCTGACAGAGTGTAGGGATCAGACGTGCTCTTCCTAAAGGAGTTTTAGATTTTCTGTTTATTAATCCACTCATTCCCTACAATTACTCCCTTGATTCTTATCCTAAGATGCCTGATTCCATCCTTTTGTTGTAAACTGAGCTCGGCTTTTTAATTCTGACTTCTGATGTTTCTCTGGGTTTTGAGCACATAAAAAGTTTGAGTCCCATAAATAATGAGCAGAACTATTCATAGCAAGTAAGCAAGAAAAACAAAGCAACAAAGCAAGTGATAGAGAGTTTTCTTGTTCACTGGCTAATTTTTTCTCCTCTCTTGATGCAAAATCTGGTTCTCTGTAGGAACAATTTGCTGAGAGTCCTTGGACAAAGTACTAGTCTGTATTTGTTTTCAATCATTCACTTTAGAAACTCCCCTTGCCTTGCGCTGAGCTGGCTTGTCCTTGTCATTTCAGCTCATGTTCTGTCGTCTGGCTTAATGTCTTTGGAAGGAGTACAATGCTTTGATTGAAAAAGTCATTTTTATAGTGAGGATGAACTAAATGAACATGGGGGAGGATTCATTATGCTGAGAAGAGCAGGCAGAAGACCCTGACTGTAGTTCATCCTCCCTTCCCATTATAGGAAGGTTAAAAGGTAGGGAGAACTTCAGTACAGAGAGTTGGAGTAAACCTGCACAACTATTTTGCTGCCTACACTCAGTTACAGAGTTGGTTATAAACTCTAAAAAAAGAAAATTCCTCAGGGTTGATGCAGTCAAATTTTTATTTGAATCTGAACTGCAGAAATGGACTGGGTATTTTTTTTCCGGAATCCAGATAGGTGTGGATGCAGGAGAATTTCATTATTATTATTATTTAAATGCCAGCTCAGTTCTGAAAGACAGAATTGTCTTTCAGCACACCATCTTATAAATACCCATGAATCATATGCAGAAAGACAACAACCAACTTTGTTCTTATTTTCCCCCTCAAACCATCCTCTGACGCAGAAAGAGGAAGTTACAGCAATAGTTTAGTGGGAATTTTTTTCATTAGGTTGCTCAGGAGAAAGAAAAGACACTGTATAAGTCCAAATGAGAAAGTTCTGGGGAAGTTCCAATTGGTAGACACTGGAACATCATCTTTCCAGATATGCTTTTTCAAATGTATATATGATCATAAACAAAGCTCTGGCAGGTAGGATGCAGGATCCAACACCAAGTTACATGATTTGGCCTTTCTGAAGGCTGCACTGAATTTAGCTAAATTCAGATTAATATAGATGTATAACAGACTAAGTTTGAAATGGGTCAGAACTTCAAATAATATTCAGGCAGTCCTGCAAAGCATGAGAGGCCCTAAATTGACTTGGTGAGCTTAGAAGAGTGAGCTTTCTCCCTTAAGATTTGTTGTACTTACCATATCTACCTTCACGCAAGTACAGTTTAGGTTTTATAGTTTTGTTTGGGTTTTGTTTTTAATTCTGTTTCTAGCCTTGATGATGCCTTCGATATTTCACTTACTAATAGCAGAAAAAAAGTGGGAACAGAGGTTTTACTCATAATGTACATCTTGCAGAGTTGTCGTCAAAACCAGTATGACAATGCAGAGCAAACTGTGCCAGAAAATGAGGGTCATTGCAAAGTTTGCTGTTCTCTCTTCCTTTCACAAAGTACATTATTTCACTCCTGCTTTCCCACTGTATGCACAGTAACCACCACAGGTGGATCAAGAGGTCAAAAGGTCTTACCACCTTTCAGGGAACTGTTAATTAACAGCATATTAGTGTTTTCAGTCAGACAAACAGAAGAAAAACTTGTGAGAAGCTAAGTTCTTTTCCCTTTTGACTGCCCTACATGGGAAGTCATTTACAAATGGCTAAGCAGAAGGCCAGCTTCTCATGAAGGTTCAAAACAGGGCAAAACCTAAGCGCTCTGAATTCACAGCAAGAGACCCACACCTTACAACCACTCTGTCCCAGCATCTTTTATGTGTAAACGGCAGACACAAATTCTTAACTAAAACAAAACACTACACCACATGCATAATTCCTCCCTTAGGGATTAGAAAAGAGAGGACAAATTACATGTGACAGATGCTAGCTACATCACTTAACACACCACTGAAAGGCATTTAGGATACATCAGAAAGGTATAGTGTAATGTCGAGAAGTACCTGAACAAGCTCGGAATGAAAAACTTGACATACCAACCCAGCAAGAGAACAACACTCTGATGGTTATTCTACCACTGCTTCCCAGAGTAGTTCAGCCAGAGCTGACATATGCCTTCATTCAGGGCAGTGCACTGTGTCATGGAGATAGTTTTTTGGGTAGTATGAATGTAGGCAATGTTTCATCTACAAAATTCTCATGTTACCTGGGCCTGGTTGGTGCAAAAAGCAGATCCAGTGGGAGATTAAGATATCTAAGATGATGTTTCTACTTCTGTACCAGATGTCTAACTTCCCACCATACTCAGAGGACATCTAATCAGTCAGTGGAGTCTCGATAATGATTTGCATGAGTGTAGATGTTTATTTTAGGGGTACTTGAATTGCGCTCTAGGCTCCACTAATTAAGTGTGCTATTCAGTTACCTAAAAATAATCCTGTGGTGATGTCTTAGCTGCTGATATAACCTGTCTGCCCTGCAGATGCTGCTTCAGAGTTATGCAGGTCTTCTGTGAACCCTTAATCAAAGCCACCAATCCCAGATGGCTGTTTAGGCAACTGAGACAAACCCTGGCTGCCCACTGGCTGTAGCAGAAACTAAAATCCCTGGCTCATGCACTAGTATCTTCACACAGACTTCTGCAGCCAAGGACCTTGAGGTAGAAATAAATCTTTTCTCTTCTCTCCCTATACCGAGCCAGGACACAGACACACCTCTGTTCCATGGTTTCCTTACATCTAAGGTTTCCACCGAATAAAATATGGTTCCACAGGATGGAAAAGGAGCACTCCTGAGGGACAATGTCTGATTTGGCTGACAGTGGGAGCTAATAGCACCGACAGGCCACTGTACATGTAACCCAGCAGATTACACAGGGTGGGTGAGAAAAAAAGAAAATGTGATAAGGGAAGAGCCTGAGGGTGCTGAAACAAAGTAGCCACCATCAAATGGTTAAAGAAAGAAGTGAACTACAAACTGATCACAGAGAAGTCTTTTATGGCTACATTAGTACTTCTTGATAAAGTTTTATGAGTCTTGATGCACACTTTTCATACAGTGATATTGTGTGCTTTGCTTGTTTTTTCTTTACAACATATTTTACCTAACATGCTTATGTCACAACATCTACTTCAGCTGTGCATGCACTGAGAAGCATTATTTTCTTGTAGTTAACATACATATCATTTAGTGAGTTAAGTTCAGTAATACACACTTCACATGCTTTTCTTACAATAACTAGAAAACACACGGATTAAACTTGCTAGTTGTCACCACAACTGGTTGGAAAAAAAGTAATATTGAGTAATATTGAGTAGCTTCACTAAGTTGGTTTAGGACAAGGGACATGTCTATAAATGCCACAAAAACCACTGGGACAATTCAGACTTGAGCCCTGCTCTGTTCTCACCAGCTGACAGATAGAAAAAAGGTGGATGGGAAGGATTTCCATGAATCATGCTGGCTGTGCCAGTTCAGCTGTATTCTTTCTGTATTTCTTTGGCTCATGTGCAACAGGGCTAATTTGTCATAGAAGTGTCCAAACTACATTGCACGAGCAGTACTTTTTATCCACTAAACCTTATGCAGTAGGATAGCATTAGACCTTCTGCACACATGTTTGTGTAAGTGTAAGGTCTTGTGGCAGAGGAATCATCATTATCATGCTTCTCCCTTACACTGGGAAAAGAGGTATGATTGTTTTTCCAGAAAAGTTGAAAATATTTCTTCGGTGGTTAGAACACAGCAGCCATTTTTGTCTATAGATTTCTCAAACAGTAAGTGACTATTGCTTGACTTGTCAGGTCTCTGCACTCTGATGTTCTTCTCCGAAAAACTAAAATAATAATATCACTCTACTGTCTCTCAGGACTGCCGTCATCATCTTGAAGTCCAACTTAGAAGAAAAAAGGCTCCAAAACTCATCTGGCTCTTCCCAAGTGTTTCTCTGCTTCATTCGACTTATATTTTTCTACATAAAATGAGCTGTTTTCTTCTCTTTGTTTCTCTTTCTAGATGGTTAATAGGAGGACTGTTTGTGTGTACTTGAGAAGTAACAAAAGTGTCTACCTGAGAAGTGCTGCCTCCACTGCAGAGAATATTTTCCCCTCTTATTGCTCTATGAAACAAAAACAGACTTGAAACTGCCTTTTTAATATGACTAATTCCTGCTATTGACTTCAGACACTGTATTTTGAGGGGACAGAGCAAGGTATTTGGAATATTATCATCCAGCTATAAGTGGGGAGCATCTAATATCTTTAATAGATTTTTCCATGAATTCTTCTTTTGGGTGTTCACAAAAGGCTTCTATGAAACTAATTTTGCAAACACTTAACTAAGTCTGTTTTGATTTCTTCAGGTGAATTGAAATGGAATGACAATAGCAGGTGAGTATCTGCTGGCAGCTCATAAACTAGATTATGTTTGAAATCTGCTTCTGTCTGCTGGTTGCCTTCTAGTAAGCACAGGGAGGATGAAACTATTCCACCATATCAAAGCAAGGTTTTAGTGATATCAGAAGCTAAAAAAGTGAGCTGGAAAAAATATGAGAAAAGAGGAAGTCACTGATTGGAGAATAAAGGGCTAAAGGGCTTCGGTATGTCTGAATCATTTTCAATAATAAAGTTCCTAAGTTCTCCTTAATACAGGTAATTCACTGCCACTCGACTTTTCAGCACCATTAATGCCCAGTTTAAAATATCCACGAGATGGATTACTGTACTAAATACTTTACAGTACCGGGTTTATGGACAGGATTTAGTGGAAAGCTTCTTTCTCCTATAAATCACGTTATGAATATTGATTGTGGTACCTTCTACCTATCTGAAAGTTTTATGAGTTTTTTTTTTTTAAAAAGTACTGACTGTTTGGTGGGAAAAATCCTTTCCCAGAAGCTAATCTGAGGAACATATCTAATATATGCCAATTCAGTGTTTATATAGTTAAGAATGACTTTATAACAAAGCACTACCAGTCTAAACCAATTTATTATATGTTATACACGTGTTAAACTGCCTTAAATCAATAGTTAAGAAGACAGGAGAGTGCTTGGGTGTAATAAGTCATCATTTTAATGAAATATAGATTATTCCAAGACTATTAAACAAGTGGTTGGTGTCAGGAAAATTGTTCACTGTTTCGATGTTAAACAAAACCATCTGTTTTAATGGAGTAAAATCAATAAACACCTGAGACCTGCCATGTAGCTTGAATGCCTAACTAAATGTATAGTTAGAACTGCCCATTGATAAGTAGATAGCTAACTGCTTAAAAAACCTGGTTTTAAAATCTTATTAAAGAAAACGGTTTAGTGGGAGCTGGAAAAAAGGAAGAAGCAGCAAAAAATATTTTGAGTTAACCACTTATTTTGCTTGACAGACACTTTCCAATCCCCTTTTCAGAAACTACTTTCCAAACTGCATAGATACTGGGGTCTGAGGACAGTTCAGCAGGGGTATGAACTATTGCAATTTAGCAGCTGGATTGAAGGAAATTTAGGAATCCCAAAACAAAAGTTATTTAGATTGTTGGCTCAGGTTACAAATAATTGGTGTCAAATAACGATCACAGTTTTACTTAATGTTTTCAGGATTACCTTAACAGAAAATAAAAAAAGCAAAAAGAAAAGGAAAAAAAAAAAAAAAAAAGCCTAAAACTATAGCAGAATGGAAAACTCACCTCCCATTCATCAAAGAAAAATCTGTCCATTCTACATCAGGATGAAAGCAAAGCCTTTAGCTCTTTTACTTTTCTGTAAAAACGCCTCCTCTTTGGACAAGAACCCAGATAACTGGAGTGCTAAAACAGACTGGCAAACCGAGGGTGAAGTCTCTGTTGAAAAAATAAGCCTTACATTTAGGGATGTTTGTGGTGAAGGCTTTAAGCACTTTGATGTTTTATGTTTTCAATTGAATCTCTCTTATTTTCTATTTTTATAGAATAATTAAAAATTCACTTAGGTAAAGGGAGAATTATTTTATAATATGGAATTTAGGGCATTCAGCTAGAATGCAGAAGACTTTGATCTGAATCATATTAAGCAGAAACTTGAAACGAGGTCTCTGATGGCTGAATACACTGGCACTTGGGCAGTTAGTTAATCATAGGACTTCTTTGCTTTGATCGTTTCTATCGTGAGGCTGAGAAAATTCCCAGTGCTTTCCAGCATTGACTGCTTTTCATAAAATTTCCACTTGGAAAAATCTAAACTTTTCAGTGAAAGGCTAACTCCAGATTTCTAATCTTAGTCTGGCTATAGTTCACTAAATCCCATCCCATCCTGCTTCTATTGACACTGCCTGGTGGTAAAGCGTGTTTTGTGAATAAATCTCAGAGTTGCTATCACTAGGCAAATTGCAACTCTCGAAGTTACACAACTGAAAAACTCCTAAAGAGAAGAGATTAGGCAAACACCTCTTTCTTGACCCTTTGATTTATATTTATGTTGCAATAAGGCATTAAATCATGAACTGTTTTAGGATCTGCTTGCAGCTGGTTTTCTCTGAAAACAGTTAAAAAGCAGCCCCTGACTAGAATGAAAACTGAGATTTTTAATAAAATATGCCTGAAGGCAAACACTCTGAGTTTTGAGACTTTTGTTAATGTTGATAGCTAAAGGTACTTATCTTGCAACTTGCTTAAATATAGACATCTTCTACCATTTAACATGACCTAAAATATTCCATTTTGCCACCCGGTGACAGGTCATAAATGCAGGAATAACAATTTTCAATGGGAACAGTATTCCTTAATCTGATGCAACCAGTGAATGAACACTGTAACATTGCTCTTGTAAACAAACCTGGAAAAGTCACTCCCTATAGTCCAATTAGTATGTGTAAGAAATCACTTTAAAATAATAGTTACAGGAAAGTCAAGAAGACATGATTTTCCATACTATTTCTTCTGCTTTTTCAGTTATTGATGAAAAAAAAATAAAAATAAAGAGGTAGGTAAGGACATAACCGAACAACTCCTTCCTTCCTTCCTTCCTTACTTCCTTCCTTCCTCCTTCCTTCCCCTCTCCCTCTCTTTNCTTCCTTCCTTCCTTCCTTCCTTCCTTCCTTTCCTTCCTTTCCTTCCTTCTTCTCTTCCTTCCTTCCTGCTTTTTTCTTTCTTTCTTTTGCCTTCTATAATGTATCACTATATCTTTAAATAAAGCCCAGCAGGTAAGAAGATCTATACCATTTTCAAATAAGACTATTTCTCCCTGCATTACAACATGTTTCTTTTATAGGATTTCTTTCTGGATTTAGTCCTGCTGCTTTCTGAAAGATGAGTTGGAAGAAATCTTAATGATTGCCCAAGTAAATGCTTTCTGCAGAGATGCGTGCAGTTAGATTTTACTTTTTACTGACATCTAACTCTGAGACATCCTCATCCTACAACATGGACTTTTTTCCCCTTTTCTTCTGATTAAAGATTTTCTCTCATTAAAAACATTTTACTTGAAGCTGAATGCCTTCAGTAATAATGGCATCTTGAAAAAATAAAGATGACAAAAATACATTGCTGAAATTTCAGATGCCAGTAGGTATAGCCTGAAAACAGGAGACAAAGTTGTACCAAGAGTTTATGTAGAGAAAAAAGTTAAAATTTCTTGTTCTTCCATCATTTACCATTCTCAAGGACTGGGCAAAAACTTTTCTTAGAGGACAAAGCTGACAGTAAGGGAATAGCACAGCCAGCTATCGGGCTGGGAGCGGCAACTAGAAAAACCCCGCTGCCCTTTTAGCTGCAAGAAGATAATCTGCTGCAGGGTGTGTGAGAAGAAATCTGTTCTTTGAAAATTACATCTTCTCCCTCTGTTTTCTTGAAGAGGCTCTGTGCTCTGAAGCAAAACAGATTAGATGTTTTGTATGAGACAGGACTAATTAAGGTTGCCAGTTTTCCCTTATTCCTCTGCTTGGCTGAAGAAAATGAAGGTAAATTATTGTCTCACAGTTGTCATCAATTACTAGTTTCTTTACAGAATTCTAAGAATAATATTCCTCTGTCCAGAGAGTAGCATTTTGGCAGCTCCCTGGTCTTTCCCTTTATGTATTTGACACATGTATTACTTCAGTTACCTGTTGTGAAATACGAAGTTAACACTGTTAAGGACACAACTCTAATGAGTATTTTCCTCCTTTTTCCATTGTCTGTGCATCACATAGTCCAAATTTATCTAAAAAAACCCAAACACAAACAGGATGTTCAGTCTTGTATTGACAATAAAACAATTTAAAAAAGAATTTGTGGACAGTAAAGAGTGAGATAAACTCATGCAAAGCAATATCATATCATTTGGGAAAGGATATACTAAATCAACACTCAAAAAACCTTGAGAAAACAGTGCTTATTCATATGTTTATACCCACATAGAAGGCTTTGTATGATCTTGCTACTTATTTTCTTCATTGCCTTCTCACCCTGTGCCTCTTAAGCACTCAGCCTAGGGTGTAAGAGATTGTTTTTCATCCCTTTTCTTGTAATGGTGTTTGAGGGTAGATGACCTGCTTCATTTCAGTTAAGAGCTATCTTGAACTCCCAGATTAATCTTGGATCAAACCTGAGGTAAGCCTTCTCACAACAGCTGGGATAGCTTTGATCTTTTATTATTTTTCAGTCCTTGGGTGTTTCTGCTAGTTTGTAACCTGAAGAACAAGAAGGGAACTAGGCCATTTATTCTCTGAATGCTCCGTACCATTGAACTAGACGCAACTCCTTGCACTATAAAATACTTTCTGTGTCCAAGGATGATGTATTAATTTACAGGAGTTTCTCAAGGCAAAGATAATAAAATAAAAAGGAGACACACTATACTAATCAGGAAAGCCTTGTTTGATACATAGAATCGTAGAATAGATTCCATTGGAAAGGACCTTTGAATGTCTTCTAGTCAACCTCCCCTTCAATGTGTAAGGACATCAACTAGATCAGGTTCCTCAGAGTCCCATCCAGTCCAACTTGGTATGTTTCCAGGGATGGGGCATCTGCCACTTCTCTGGGCAACCTGAGCCAGTGTTTCACCACCCTCAGCATAAAAAATGTCTTCTAATCTAAATCTGCTCTAAGTTTAAAACCTCTACCCCTCCTATTGCAACAGGCCCTACTAAATAGTTTGTTCCCAACATCTTTATAAACACCTTTGAAGTACTATAAAGCTGCTATAAGATCTGCCCAGAACCTTCTCTTTTCCAGGCTGAACAGCCCCAACACTCACAGCCTGTCCTCATAACAGAGGTGCTCCAGCCCTCTGATCATTTCTGTGTTCCTCCTCCGGACCTGTGCCAACCCTCTCCATGTCTTCCCTGTGCTGAAAGCTCCAGAGTTGGACACAGTGCTCCAGGTGGGGTTTACAAGAGAGGAGCAGAGGGGCAGAATCGCCTCCCTCGCCCTTCTGGCTGTGCTGCTTTTGAGGCAACCCAGGATATGGTTGGCATTTGGGCAGTGAGAGCACATTATCAATTCATGTCCAGTTTTTCATCCACCAGTACCCTAAGGGCCTTCTTGGCAGGGCTGCTCTCAAACCCTTCATCCCCCAGCCTGTATTGATACCAGGGGTTACCCTGAACTGCGTGCAGGACCTTGCACTTGGTTTTGTTAAACATCATGAGGTTCAACCATACATCATCTCCATAAGAAAGAAGAGTACTTTCACTCTGCCTTCACTGATGATTGTTCCTTTGAAAAACTTTAGTTCAGACTGGAAATTACCTTATTAGGTAGATATCTTCCTGCGTTTCACAACATTAAAGGCTCTAAAGTTATACATGTCAAGTCTGAAACCTGTATGGATGTGATGTTGCCTATCATGACTTCTCTTGATTTCAGTTTAAACAGTAATTCCAAGCATCCATCTATCTATAATCCATCACAAGTCCAAGACTAACCAAAAAGGGGATGTCTTGTGAAGAAAATAACTGAAAAGATGTTGTCACTGCAATGCTGTGAAGCAGCTTTTCAACTTCCTGAAGTCTGTGCCTCAATAACTCCTTGAATCCAAGGTCGTACCTTCATAAGATTGTAAGAGTTGCCATCTCTTCTTTCTTTTTGCTCAATGTTCTGCTCTGATCAGGAGGCTCATCCATAATGGATCTGAGCTCTGTTTCTATCAGCACTCTCCCCACTCTCAGCATCTCATGAAAGGGTGGTATCTGCCTAAGGAAGACTGCCACAGCTTTCACTAGGTTTTGGAACATGGGGAAAAAGTGCAACTTCATATTTAACACCGTAGCTTTTGGTGCTAGAGCAATGCCTCAATTAACCCCTCTAATACAGCAGGACATGAGTCCATTATATCTGTTTTAGTTGTGAGGCTTACTTTTTAGAAATGCATTGGTATATGTGATGAACAATCATGCTAAGAAGAGACGGATTTTCAGATAAGACTGAATTTTAGCTCCCAGTATGAGGGAAGATAATTTAAATTCTATGATGCACGAATCAGTGCATTAGAGGCATACAAATGAAGGGAAAATTGGGTCAACCTCCCAACCTAAAACCAAGTTAAGCAGCTTGACAAAGATGTATGTGAGCAAATTGTTTAACAACAATCATGCTTTTGAGGACCCTGCTTCAGCATTCCATTGTGCCATCTTTGCGCTGGGACATTTGCTAAACCTGCTGTTTCTAAGGTGTACCTGCTGCAAAATTTTGTGAGGCATAACATGAGAGAATAAAAAAAAAAAGAAAAGCAAAAGAAAGCAGGAAATGAGTCAGAAGAATTGTGCAGCTTTTAAAAAGTGTATATATCAGATGTTAAGAACTGCAGATGTAGGGCTTAATTTCACAACATGGGGTTGGAAAGCAGATACAGGCTACATCAAATAGGTGAATTATTTTGATTTAATTTGACACACCATTTTGCATATTCTGGAGAAAAATGTGCTGCAGGTTATGCCTTTTTAAGAGTTAAGTAGTCTAAATACACAAATGGTTGTGGAGCCACTCCACAGTGAAGAAAATAGAACAAGATCAAAATTTTCAATTTTTAAAAAATAATACTTTTCATCAAATAAATTCAAATACCATGTCATTTTTCAGTTATGTTCAATGTTGACTGAAATGTCAACATGTTGACTGATGACATCAAGCTGAATGATGCAGATGACATATATGAGGGTTGGGGAGCCATCTAGAGGAACCCGGACAGATTTGAGAAGTGGGTTCGTGTAAACCTCATGAGGTTCAAGAAGGCGCAGTGTAGGGTCCTGCACCTGATTCAGGGCAACTTCTGGAATCAATACGGGTTGGGGGATGAAGGGATTGTGAGCAGCCCTGCCGAGAAGGACTTGGAGGTACTGGTGGATGGAAAGCTGGACATGATCTATCAGTGTGCACTAGCTGCCTCTCTGACAACGTGCGCTTTACAGACAGTAAACCAACTCTTCTTTTCTCATCTTTTTGATTTTGGTGGCATATGGATGCAAATCTGTATTACTATCATCCTTTAATAAAGTAACTTTCATGCTTTAAAGAATAACTGGTTCCACAGATAATTTCTTTCCTTACATGAATGTCAGTACATTATTGCATTGATTTTGAATAAAATGCATCAGTTTTTCAGAGGCTTCTGGACTTGGTTCTGCTTCACTGACATTATCTTTGGCCTTGAACAGAAAAAAAAATCCTCTAGATTCAGATGAAGTCAAATAAGATAATGTACATTTTTCTAATGTCTCATCCAAGAGATTTAAAATATATATTTTGAAAGTTTCTCATTGGCAGGATATGATTTTCACGGGTGAAAAATTAAGTATTGATACAAGTGCAATACTAATATGTTTAATTTAAACTCTTAAGAACTCTTTTTTTCTTTGCCTAAGAGTACCAGTCAGGGTGGTAAGAAAGTAACTGTTACTTAATGACACTATCTGAAAGCACACCACCAGTAAAAAAACAGCATGGAAAGAGATATTTATTATTGTAAAGATTGTCTCTATTTCACATATGGCAAACAATAAAGAAGTTTTTGTACAGAGACTTAATTCACAGTTACTGTTTAATCAAAAATGCATGGGTGTAATAATGTTCCACAGCTCAGTTTAACCTTTTGACCTCTCCATTTGTGAAATATTTAGAAGAATCAAAAATAATAGAACCTCTCATTATTAATATTATCTATAATTTCATTTACTGTCTTTTTAGCAAATTCTAAATGACCCTGTCTTATTTTCTCTTGGTAAATGATTTAGAATACTAGAATAATTTACCCAGACTGTTTTCATCCTAATTTGCACATCAAAGTATTTACTGTTCATGTGGGTTTAGTTGTCAGTTACATGACATTTCCTCTGCTCTTTCACTACATAACTGAAATTTATGAAAGAAAAATAATAACAAATAAGTGCATATTGGATAATGAGTACTGGATGCATATTTTGGCACAGCGAAATATTTGCTAAAATGCATTATGCTTTTGAAATCTGTGGATTTGTTCATAATAAATCACTTGCCTTGACAATCGCAAAAAGCTAATCACCAACAACAGGCAAATGTTATATAATACCTAAACTAAGAAGTGCTTTAATTTCTTAATATGTATGCTAGTTTTTATTTTTATGTTTTGAAATGTGTTAATGTTCTTGTAGCTTCAGAGAAATACAGTCCATGAGAAACACTTGTAAACAGTTTGAACTCTGCTGTGAAAGTGTCTATACAATTAATTATATCCCCTTTCAACAGTGCATGATAACGTTAACACATTAAATGTGTTATGACAACGCCTGTCTTCTCAAGAACATAGCTGTGTCATAGGCAGATTTCTTGGTAAGGTCTAACTTTGGACCTCTACCTATGGCCTAGCCGTCAAAACTTTTGTGTTTGTTTGCTGGGTTTTAGTAGTTAATGGAGAGAAATAGCCATTTTGAAATAGATATTCACATAACCTGTGTTAGAAACAACTGCTTTAGCAGATGGGAACCTCATCCTGCAAATGCCTGTTTTTCTACTGACTGTGATAAAGGATCGAGCTAACTACCTCCGATACAGATGTCTACAGTCAGGTAGATGTCTAAATGTAGGAAATATGAATCTTACTCCTTTTGTTCTGGAAAATAATTTCACACGATTTCCCTGACTGATATTTGTTCTGTTACAAGACGAGTCAAGTAATTCAGCTGCAGATTTGATGACTGTAAAGGATCATTATCAGAATGAGGCAGGAGCAAGGCTCCACGGTCCTTAGAAATGGAAGGACTGGCAAGTTTGCATATTTGCTGACAATCAGCAGACTTAACTCTGAGTATTAAGAGCATCCTCAAGGTGATTCTCCATGTGTGAATGAGATGAGCAATGAGGGTTTGCCAGAAGTATTGAATGTAAGGGAAGAATAACAATTAAAAAAAAAAAAAAAAAAAGGCAAAGAAAGAAAGACTTTTCTGAATAACTTCATGGTTTTGAATGCCCTATTTCACCTGCAGTAAGAATATGGAATTGGTGGGGAGCCAGCCGTATGTACTTGAAGCAACTTATTCCCTTTCCATACTCCTTCAGACCTTCTGTCTGACTCACAGGTAACTTTCAGGGATCTATCGTATGTGCAATTGCTGGAGAGAGTTTGGAAATTAGATATGCAAAAGAATTTGCACAAAAAAAAGTCTTTAGAAAGAGCAGAAAAGCTCCTTAATTTCCATGGAGAAATTTTTTTAAGCAACCTTTGCAACTTATATTTGACTTACGCTGTGATAAAATTCAATTAGGAGATTTATCTCTGATTATTGTCTGCTTGTGAAATATGATTTTTGGGTAATTCTGACTTACTGAAGGCATTAAGCATCCTTGAAAAGGGCAGAAAACCTGTATGGAAGGCAGAGGGGTTTGTCTTAAAGACTTGTTAAGTCAGCATAAGAGGAACGTGTTTTCTTACAGTGAATCCCAAACTGCTGTCTGGAGTTACAGTTTGCTGACCACATTCTTTTCATAAGTCATATTGGAGAAGTGAAACAACTTTTAACTCCCATAATCCTCTCTGTTGTCCAGTTCTCAGAAAACAGCAACAAAAAATATCTCAATAACTGCATTTCGCAAAGCTGGTTAAGTTATGGACATCAAAGTTTTAATCATAACTGTTTTCTGCCATTGATAAGGGAACATAATTAAAAATTGCTAAAAAACCTGAGGTTTTTATTTAAATATTTTTACCTGTAACTGAAAAAAAGAAAAAAAAAAAAAAAAAGGGGAAAAAATAAAAAAAAAAAAAAAAAGGGGAAAAAATAAAAAAAAAAAAAAAAAGGGGAAAAAATAAAAAAAAAAAAAAAAACAGGGGAAAAAATAAAAGAAAACAAAAAAAGAACAATAATCTACCATCAAGCTTTTTACAGAATCACTTTAAAAATGTCCTTTGCATGCCTCTCAGGAGAAATTTCAGTGAAGACTTTTCCCCTGAGAGGTGAAATGTGCTACCGTGCGACATGTACCTTATCTCCACGTTTTGTCATGGTTTGTAATTTAGTGTCTCACAGATAATTGAAAAAAATTTGTAGATGGTAATTAATTTTATTTAAGGATAGTCTAACCTGGTGCTCCATGAATAACACTAGCAATTTCATAAATGGGTAAATATGAATAATCCTGACATGATTTTGTAAAAAAACCCAATATAAATCACAGAAGAGAAAAAAAAAAAAGATCTTACAGCAAGCAAATTAATGAAAATCAATACCATTATTTCTCTGTTTAGACCAATGCTTGGTTCTATCTATTCTCCTGGAGTGTAAACTGTTTGCTGATTACTGGGGAAAACTCTTATTTGCATTTGCAATGTTTCAACATACCAGTGTAATCATAGCACAAAAGTGTTAACAAAATCCCTTGTCAGAGTCTTACACTGAAATCTAAACAATATCTATTGAAATTCTCTTGATGTTTCTATCTGAATTGGGACGTGCTACTTCTTTAACTGCCTTGCTCTAGAAAATGACTTTGAGGAGTTGCAGAACACTGAGGAAGAGGGCAGAGAGCAAGATCCTCAGTTTTATAATCCTCTCATTGTCAACCTTTCATTAGCTCAAAACTGATATAGGCTGCCTTGTTAATACTTCTGGTTCCTGGGGAGTGATCTGCACTGACAAATGCTGTAGCACTGTAATTCTTAGCTTGGTACTTACACTGTCTTTGTCTTTGTGGTGAAATGTTCTCAGTGAAGCTTTAAAATGTGGATTTTTTCTTTTATTCAGTCAATTTTCTGAGAGACTTCTTTGGCTTCATTGAGTTTTAACAGGAGTGAAATTCTATTTCAAGTAACTTCGGACACTCTTTATTATTCATATAACTTTTTTTTTTTTTTTNTTCATATAACGCAATGCTTATACTCTCGTATCTCAGAGGGAAAAAATGTCAAAAAAAGTGTTGCAGGGAGAGAAGAAAATAAAGCAATATCCTCGGATATATAGAATAGCTACCAGTCAAAGAGTTATATAGATAGTTTGGAAGAGGCAAATGAAAACAGTCAATGATGTTATGAAAAAGTATATACTGTATAGTATGACTATAAGAGCACCAAGCTGAATTGTGAACATGACAGGAAATCTTTTTCAAAGAGAAAATAATTAAACTGCAGAACTCATTTTAAGACTCTGCAGAGGCCAAGTATATAATTAAATTCAGGAAGTGATTAACCACTCTCATGAAGGAAAAGTCCATGAAGGGGCATTTAGCACAAAACAATGAACATGCACTCTGACTCTAGAGCGCTCTCTGCTAAAAAATGCCAGACATCTGGAGATGAGTGTTCTTCTGTTTTTTTCCCTTTTTTTCCCCTCATTTCCCATATTCAGTCTCTAGCTCTATGCTGCATTCCACCCTCAGAAGTCGAGACACTCATCTACAGAGGTTTTACTCTAGCCCATTCCGTGGTCTGCCATCTTATTAATCAGCAGCACCATATCCCAGAACATACCTATTTGATTTAATTTTCTTGATTGAATCAAAATGTATTAAGAATACCTATGGATTTTGTCTCTGTGATAAATGGAGCATCACCTACTTCTTCTCAGAGGCTGGCAGACAAGAACAATTGTTCCCTCTTACTCGGTAGCTGGTAGCTACGTTCTGAAAACCAGTTGTCCTGGGCACAGGAAATCTGCCTTTCATTGTCTTTCCAGGCGGCATGGAAAACTCAGATCTGAAGCCATCAAGAGGAAATGCCATCACCACCAACTTATGGGCTATTCTGTTGAAGAAGACACAGAATGAGTCTCTTNTATTATTCATATAACTTTTTTTTTTTTTTTACTCAGCATAGGCTTTTCAGACTTAAATGATCCTTAGAGTGTGAGTTTGCATTTTATATCTCAGAAGACATGGGCATTTTTCTTTAAGGGTACAAGTCTTTTCTTTTTTAGCTAATGAGGAAGACCCAAAAAAGTAGAAGGTGCTAGCACTTAGATCACTCAGGTGTGAATGAATTGTTAAATTAAAAAATGTAAGTACTGAAATACCAACTTATATTTCCCGGGGACTTTAAGCTTTTCAGTCTTGCCAGTGCTGGGTGAAACCGACAAATATGATGTCAGACCTTTATAGAAAGCAATACAGAAGAAATCATTATTATTATTATTATTATTATTATTATTATTATTATTATTATTATTATTATTANAAATGCCAGACATCTGGAGATGAGTGTTCTTCTGTTTTTTTCCCTTTTTTTCCCCTCATTTCCCATATTCAGTCTCTAGCTCTATGCTGCATTCCACCCTCAGAAGTCGAGACACTCATCTACAGAGGTTTTACTCTAGCCCATTCCGTGGTCTGCCATCTTATTAATCAGCAGCACCATATCCCAGAACATACCTATTTGATTTAATTTTCTTGATTGAATCAAAATGTATTAAGAATACCTATGGATTTTGTCTCTGTGATAAATGGAGCATCACCTACTTCTTCTCAGAGGCTGGCAGACAAGAACAATTGTTCCCTCTTACTCGGTAGCTGGTAGCTACGTTCTGAAAACCAGTTGTCCTGGGCACAGGAAATCTGCCTTTCATTGTCTTTCCAGGCGGCATGGAAAACTCAGATCTGAAGCCATCAAGAGGAAATGCCATCACCACCAACTTATGGGCTATTCTGTTGAAGAAGACACAGAATGAGTCTCTTTTTCCTACAGTTGCTGTGCTTTGTTTGGCATTCTTCCATACCTTTTGTACTCAGAGCAAAGTCTTATCCACAGACATAAGTTGACAACCCAGTGGTCAAGCTGCTAGTCACGCAGAGTTTGCTGGATCTATTTTCAAGCATTGCTAATATATTTTAGTCAACAGCTGATTAATGTTAAGTAAGCAATCATTAATTTGGACACAGGATAGAATCCCTTAGGATAGCCTTGAATGTGTTGATTAAGATACTCTTTATTAAAGGTTTGAATATTCTCACAAGGAGGAGGATGCTCTGAATACTTAGAAATTCAGCTGGCTACCATTAGAAAGCTGTTCTGGGCTTTCAAACCTGATAAGAGGATGCTTCCTGTTTTGACAAAAACTGAAAACTTTCTGGCATGTATTTGATTAGCCTGAATATCACCTTTCATGTAAAAATAAACTCATATAATAAATTCCTGTTATGATATTCTGCTATCCTTATGGGAGAGATAATTACGGATATGTCTTAACTTCAGCTATGATATGAACTAGTTCATAATTAATATTAGAAGAAGGAAAAATAGTAATAATTTTACTGATTCTGCTTTCTGTCAATACTGAAGGTCCTTCCCTACAGCTTCTATTGTCTCAGTAATTTTGTTTTATCTCAGACTGTTAGTGTATTCATAACAGCATAATTGCAATGTTTTCAGTAGACATGATATTTACCTATTTACCCTAGAATGTAAGTGAGATCACAAAAATACACTATATTTCCAGAAATTTCCATTAGTATCTGGCAACTTTTCCTTTCATTATAATTTGATTATATTTTATTGGATCTTTAAAACCAGATATATGCACTTTTTCTTGATATGTTCTTTCATTTTAATTAAGGCATGGGGGAGCGAAAAAAAATCATCTATAAAAAGACACCCTTATCTATTTGTTTTTGTCTAGCTCTACTACTGATATTCACCATTGTGAATACTAGACATAATTATGAATGTATTTAAAATTTTAAATAAATAAGCACTCTACATTGAAAGTCAAATTATAATAATATTATTTTACTGAAGCAGGGCAAATACACAGTGCACTAAGTCTTTGCATGTATTATACATGAGACTTTACGGATGACTCACCCTAATTTAAACAACCCAGGAGAATAAAGAAAAATACTGTAACTAGATTTCTGTGGGGGAAAACCAACAAGATTTAGATTAGTGATCACTCTTTTTGACACTGACATTGCTACTTTGCAACCATACACTGAAAAAATGCCTCAAACAAAAGCTGTTTTTACCCTTTGCATGTTAAATAAACCTTGGTTTCTTGTCTCACTTAATGCCCTTATTTAATTTCTGTATGTTTATTCCCAGCTCTTTGTAATTTACTTGGAGAAAAAAACAATCTCTTTAACGGGCTTCTAAAAAGACATTGTAGAAATAAGAAATAAAGTGTTTTAAAGCATCAGTCCTGGAGATAAACACCAGAGACATCTACAGATCTAAAAACTGTAGATCAAGTAAAAGGAATTGTGCTGAGAGTTGCTTCAGTGACAGATATTTTGCCTTCGAAATGCAAAACATTAAGGACCACATATCCCAGATGCCAACTTCTTCAGGTTAAGTCTATACTTACATTTTTTAACTCAGTCTTCACATCAATAAGAGGCAAGGTCAAAATGTCCCTTTTTCACGGTCTTATCTGTTGAGTCCTTACTTTAAAGATTTCTAGGAAGATAATACTCAGGGTGGGCCTATGAGAACTGTCCCTTTCCCCTGGCAATTAGAAGGTGTGCTAAGGTTCTTCTAAGAAATGCTAAAATCCCTTATTTCTGTGAGGCACTTTAAGTTTCGTCTTTCTCTCATTACCATCGTCTCCAGGCTGGGGGTCCTCTGGTGCTCCAGCAGGAACGAGAAGCGCCACTGCAGCCAGCTGTGGCTGGACGCATAACTTGAATATTTACAGTCACGTGAAAGAGAATGAAGCTTAAGTTATAGATTAAAACATATAGAGATTTACATCACAGGAAGCAAGTCTAAGCATCTGAAGGAAGGCAGATACAGTGCAGAAATATCGCAATAATAATACAAATTAATGTGCATATTGTAATTTCAGGATAATATTTTACATTAATTTCTGGGCTTAGTTCATTACTTTTACACATCAGTTTCCAAGCTGCTGAAAAAAAAAAAAAAAATTACGCATTTCAGATTAATATTGATCTCCATAATGATGTGTGGACCACCTTTTCAGACATTTTGGAAGCAAAAAGTACCAGAAACAATAAAATATTTATCTTATGGAAGGCTTTCGTTGACTATTTACATTCTCTGTATTGGGCCAAAGTTTTCACACCATCTCTTGAAATGTACTACAGCTTTCTGCAGAAGCTGATGTACAACAGTGGTAGAATTCATCTTTCCTCTCCTGTAGGTGGATTCTGCATAAGCTTTTACACCTGAACATGTTGTCAAGACTCCCTAGATTCCTTGGTCAATTAAGAGAAATATGCAACTATGGAGGGTACTTCACTCAATCTGTCAAAGATGTCTACTTCTGAATGAGATGGATCAGCTTGCTTAAGTGCTGTCTTCCCCATTACCTGTCAGGGAGGGAATCTAGATAGCTAGTTCGGATTTAGACACCTACACCGTATATAGCTATAGTTAGAACAGATTTATTCCACTTTTGATGCCAAGAGTGAATCATGACACATCTCTCCATTACAATATGCTGAAGGTCAGGTCTGAGCATATGAACATGTTCCACTTTTGAATGGAAGACCGATCTCCTGAGGGTATACAGCATCGGTTTTGCTTAAGTCATCATCCATAGCACTGACAGCTCCGGAGAGTCCTAAGCAGCAGCTGATATATCATACATTTTACAAAATGGTTTCATTCATTCCAGAGCTCTAAAAAAATCCAGTGAAGAATGAAAAACATTCTGACTTACCAAATATTTACAGGAGTTAAAACTGTACACCTCTGCTAGAGAAAAATCGCTTATTTTCCTCTTTTTCATACTAAGATAAAGAGATTTTTTACTTACTTGTCACATGACTTTAGATATATTTCATACAGTTTGAATGTCTGAAGAACTATGTCTTGATCTCTGTTTGCTTCTGCAGCAAATAATAATAATAGGTCAAATTATGAAAAATTAGTTTTTATCAAAAAAAACATGTCTATGTTAATACAATCACAAATGTTCCAAGTGTCCCTTCCACCACTGAGTAAAAATATTTGCAGTGACTTCACTAATTTTTCACCTTTCACATGAATATTGAGAAGCATGCATGGGGTAGAAATTTTCTGTCATATCAATTAATGGCATACTTTATAATTAGGAGAAGTGAGAAATTGAAAATCATGATTACAGCAGGAAAAAAATTCTACTTTATATTTCCATAGGACGTCACCCTTTGAAGCAACAATGACATATCTTAGGACTCAGAAAAAGAGTATAGAACATTGTATATCCTTTTTTTTTTTTAGACAAATTAATTTATAATGAGGACTCAGTGAGCTTCTCTTCCTCTGTGCTAGATAATTTTTGCTCTTCAGTTCTTGTGAAATCTCTCCTGAGCCTGATTTACATTTTTTATATAGGCAAAATCTAAACTACATAAGGTCACTTTCTGCAGGTGTTGTAGGTGACATGTAAGAAAACCTTGACATCTGCTTTGTTATGCCTTTTTTTGCATCCCCATGCAACCTTTTTGCAAGTCAAATTCTCAGCCTTAGAGGCAAGTATCATAAGTTTTTATAGCAGATATATGATGTAAAACTTTCTCAACTTAGGCAACCCAAAACTTCTTCCAAATGTTGCAAGTATAGCTCGCGTTTTAAATATATTTTTCATTATAGACTTACTCTACAGTCAAGACTGTCTTTAGTCTATCATTCATTAAAGATGAGCAGACACTGAATGGTTGGAATGGATATTTAACTTCATATTAATAGAAAGCAACTCTGAAGTCAAGTGTAATATTCACTCCAGAAATTTTGAACTAACTTAAATTTTACTTTTTTTCTGTCCAACAAGCCTAAAACTCCTGGTCCTCCATACCACCTCTTTCTTTGCAAAGCCTAAAGATGGGAGAGCCAGTGGGGAAATAAGGTGACAAATGAAAGTACAGATAAGACAAGTCAAATTCATAAGAGCTACCACTTCAAATGTGGGCAAAAAAGGTACACAATGCTTCATCATTCCTTGGGTTTCCACATGGAACAGGAAGAAGCATCTCCTGATATAGATTTATCTGAACAAAAACTGATGTATACACACTGTGCCCAGTGGGGTGCAGAAAAGTCAAGTCCAATGATGCTGCGGTGGTCACAGGGATTTCCCTTCCTTTTTCCACTATGTTCATATTGTGGATGATTCTTACCAGGTTTATAGTTGCCACATTATTGTTTTCCAAAATTTCATATAACTTGCATCAGTAGAAGTGCTGTAATGAAAAAAAGGATGGAATTAATTCTATGTCAAGACTAAAATGAGTGACACTGACATGTTTCCACAGGAGGAATGAGTGAGAAGTTATGTCAGGAAATAACAGCAAAATAATCATGCAGGAATTCCTCCAAACTTAAAAAGGAAGGGCTATGTAATGCTTCTTACATTTTAAAATCCAACTTAAGTGCTAAGATTGAGCATGTGTGCACCATAGTTTCTGCATCATCATCAGAGAACATAGGACACCTCTGCAGCCTGGTTCGCCCCACACACGATGTGACGTTACTCAAATGGGAACTGTAGGCTGGTAGTTCCTACACAACAAATAATGAACTGCCTATTTATACGCTCCCAACAAAGGTAATTTTTCAATGTACAACCCATTATAAGGAGTATCTAAAGTGGACAAGAGGGAAACAGGAATACAGCTGTTTTCTGGGCCCCAAGACATATCTCTGCATGAATGGCAAAAATAACTCTATTAAAGTGCTGTAGGACTGTCATATTGCTATGGAGTCCTTACCAGCAGCGTGTTCTACCAAGGATAAATAGAGTTCTTATTTAGGCACCTCACTTTGATAGATTCAGTTAAATACAGGGTATTTCTTAGTGTACTTAGAGCAAGGTATTTGTTTAGAATCACATTTAATTTTAATAGTCAATTATTTTGAATTTCTACATCCTGTCTTATCACTACCAAACTTTATGGTCCTGCAGTAAATAAATGTCTTGAACTTAGGAAAAGTATGAAAGGAAACAGCCCCTGCCAAGCTACTATTTCCCTTTGCTTCTGGGTGACAAGAAGTGGAAAGATAGTATGAGTTGTAATGCACTACCACTAAATCTTGTTTACTATCATGTAAACAACCCTTGCTTTTAAAGATGATAGAGGGTTATTTCCTTTCCTCATCAACTTGGTCTACAACAAATAACAGCAAGTTTAAGATTCTTTTAACTGAAGGGCTGAAAACAATGAGCCAAATAAAGTGAGCCCAGAAAAGCGTGTTGTAGTAATTTGAACTGTTTCAGTTCCTTTTACTGACATGAATTATTTTTTTCATTTTATGTCATCATTTTATCAATTTCTTCTTTCTCAAAAAAACAAAAACAAAACCAAAAACAAACCAAAACCTCCCTGCTAGTAGTCTTTCATGTGATGAATAAATATTTTTGTTGTTATTAGTTAACCACTAATGTTCAAAGCACACCAGATGATATAAAAATGTGCAGGAATAATCCTGCTTAAAAAAGAGCTTAAAGAATTATTTGTACATCTACAAATCCAGCAGATGCTTCAGTCTAAATAAGGATTTCCCACTGCCATACGTATGGAATGTTTAAAATATTTTAAAATGCCACTGATTTCCTTTAACTGGTACTTGTGGAACATCTGTGTTAACCATTTAACTGCTTAACCTACCACGTCAACCTGTCCCTTACAAATCACTTGTTGTAGGGATTCTATAGGGTGATAGAATATTTCATCATCTGCTTCATAAAACATAACAAACCCCATCAAAATAAGAGGGAAACGTTCAAGTTCAGTCTTGGGTGGACTAATGACAAAGGCGAATTGGAGAGGGACTGGAATGTTTTTATACTCAATGTATTCCTTAAACATATTAACAAAACTGTGCAGATCCATCCTTTTTAAATTTTCTTTTCTATTTTTAATTTTTTTTCCTTCTCCATTTTCATTTTCCTCATACACAATTATCTAACTTTATGTGTCTCAACCTCATTAAGCCTGGATTTGAGCTGAATGTCTTGAGGAATGCAGCAGCTCAGAATTAATGATGGCATATTGCTTAAAAAAGCTAGCAGACATATTGTTAATGATGACATATTGCTGAAAATGAACAGCAGTTTGCAAGACGGCTGGAAGTTTGCAATCAGCCGCAGAGCTTCTACAGTTTGAAAGGGGCAAGTTCCATCCTGCACAGGTCCACTCCAAACTGCTCTGTGCAGTTTCTCTTCTGCTATTATTGTATATGATGTGCATCATTACTTTTCTGACGCTACAGTTCAGCATCTAATAGGGCATTGTGATAGCCAGCAGGAATTACAAAGAAATATATCTTGCTCTGCTTCCTTCCAACTGATGTATAAGAGTCTGGAGGATGTGAAAGAAGGGGAGGAACCCGTATTCAGAACCTAAATATTTTTATAGTACTCATGGTACTTTAAGGGTAGTAAAAATTTTGTTAAGAGTAAGGAAAGGGAAGGTTAATGTGAAGTGAGGAGAAAAAAAAATGAACAGAAGATTTAATCCTACAATTTTTTAAGAGACATGTTTTGTTGCTTAGCAAAATAAAATAAAATTAAAAAAAAAGGAAAGATTATTTTTTCAGCTTGTACTCTCTCAGCATAGAAAGTGTCTTGAAACAGAAATCAGTTGTTCTCCCATCCTGATAAGTGCTACAGGGAGGTATGTAGTAAAATCCCCTATGCCTCTGCAGGACAAATATTCTCAGACCTTCAAAATCCACTCATTCAATAGCAATCTGTATTATCTACTGATTTTCTAGGGTGAATAAATTGCTTTACTGGCTGACTGGTCATCAGGTTGTCTTCTGAGACTTTGTTTCTCTTCATGCTGGAGAAAAACGAAGAGAGTCATGTAAGTACTTGACTAAGGATCACTTTTGTTTTCATATGGGAATAGCTTTTGAGATTATTTAATAGAAGTGCTTGAGTTTCCACCACTGTTCTGTCTATTTTCACCCCAAATGACACCAGCAGGACATTGCATTATATCCTGTGGCTTATCAAATAGAATCTCTGTTATGCCAAAAAACTCTACACCGCCATTCACTACAGCCGGGCTTAAAGAAACCTTAAAAAATGTTTTAACACTGTCCAAGTCTGCATGAAAGTCTCAATTATTTTTTTGACATAAAGTTGTGTATATCTTAAAATTTTCTCCCAAACTGTCTGGACTTGAAAGAATGGAAGAGCTCAGAAATCTTATTTCCAACCCCCAACTGATAAAAAAATCATAAAATTTAGATTTCTTCCTGAGTCCCTCGATGGGTTTAGCCAATTAGAATCTCTGATTTCCAACACAAACTACCTACCAAAGTTGAGGTTTTTATGGATGTAGAAGGACAACAGACTTTTTATTTTCATTGTATTTTTCTTATTTAGATGAATTGTAGGGGAAGAGAAGGATGAAATAATGGAAAGAACTTCTTCTTTGGGACTGTTTGGAGGCATAATTTAACTATGGCTTTAGCTAAAATACATAAACTGTCTTCCAAGGAGGAAAGACCCGAAAGCTGTCTTCCCAAGGGCAAGAACATTCATAAGTCTATGGGACCTGAGGGAATTGGCTGATGTAGTTGCTAAGCCACTCTCCATGATATTTGAGAAGTCATGGCAATCAGGTGTAGCCCCCAGTCACTGGAAAAAAGGACACATTGAACTAATTTTTTTAAAAGGTAGAAAGGAGGATCCTGGAAACTATCTGGGAAAATCCTTTGCCTTGAAAAACCATGATAAACCACAGCTGTGCCTGGATATTTATCATTTGACTATAGAGGCCTTAACAGCCAGCACACTAGTTGCTATGACTGGCTTTGGGATTTCTAGTTCTTTAAATGCATTGTAAAGGGATCCTAGCTCTCCTAGCTCTCCAAGCACCTCAGAGATTTTTATTATAACATACCAAATTCTTTGTCATCTTATTTTATCTATAATAGCTCATAATTACTTCAATCAAAATCTCAAAACAAAAGAAATAAATTTGAGACCTTTCATCTTCTATTTTGGTTCCCAAAATTAGAAGCTTAAGGCCCATGTCCTTCATTTTTTGGTGTTAACACCTTTAAACCACTGTCAGCCTAAAGAATATAAACATACTGTTCATAGAATGCAGAAGACTCTGGAAAACCAATTAAAACTTTTTTTTTTTTTTTGGTTGATTTGTTTTTGGTTTGGTTGGTTTTGGTTTGGTTTGGTTTGGGTTGGGTTTTTGTTTGGGTTTTTTTTTTTTTTTTATCAATCCAACAACCTAAATGATTTTGAACTGTCTGGTTAACTAAATTTAAGAAAAGTAGTATCTTTGGAAACCTTGATGAGGAACTTAGACTACACCTATGCGAGTAAATTAAAATGGGCAAAGGAATTCTGCTGAGGACTAGGTCTTTATTGCCTGTGTAGTTAAATAGCCTGGGTGTTCTTTGCATGGATTTGGCCCTTGCCAGCTAAGTCTGCTAATATTCTTTACAAAATATAGTTAGTGACTTAGCATAGACCAGAAATCTTTTCAGAGAGTTATTCACTTTGTCTGTGGCCCTACTGTGAGGCTAAGTTTAATATTGTATATCATTAAAATTTAATATTGTATAGTATTGTATACACAGATCATTCTATTCAAGCTGGCCTAAGTGCCAGAAGAGCAGTCATGTCCATGTTTCATAGTGAATATGCACAGCATAGAAGAGACAAAGTGAAAGAGACCACTTAGAACTTAAGCAAAAACAGAATTTGAAGCAGAAAGGGCATCATGAAATATGTGAGGTAAACAAGAGGAAGTTGTGAAGTCTAAAGAGAGCACTACGTGGCAAGAAAGCAGTGGGTGGGAACAGGAACACTAGAATTAGCAGCATAGGATAAAACCACTCAGAGACCTGACAGGGAGCTTGAACTTTATTTAAAAGATTGAGTGTACCTTTCGTCCCATTGAAAAATATTTTTGTTTCACAGCTATGTTTCTTCACTAAAGGAAACATAATTAAATCAAAACAATTAAGGTTAAAAGAAAGGAATTGAAAAGCTGAGATTTTAAAATAACAGATTCCTTTTTCCAAACCTAATTTTGCCCTTTATGAACAATTCTTGTCTGCGTTAGTAGCCTGTGGTTACTTAATGTATAGTGTTGTCCTGATAATGAAATGGGTCAGCACCCTCAGCTAAAATCCACCCACTCTGTCAAGTGCACATACCTCAAATTTCCTTTCCCAAGTTCCCATTTGCCTGTTAAAAGGCCATTAGTGCACAGGGAGAATGGCAGTCTAGCTGAGTGTGGAGAATAGAAGTAATTATTACAATTACCAGCATCAGAGGCTTCAAGGTTTTTCATGTGATATCAAACTTTTATTGAGAAATTAAGAGGGAATTAGGTAAAGGCATGATTTGGCTGAACATCATGAAAAATTAACAAGATTTAACAGCTCACAGAACGGCACCCTTAGGGACATGGAACAAATTCTACTGTTAGGAATGTCTTAATCTAGAGAGGGACATTTCTTTTCCTGCACATTAAACCCTTTCAAAAATAGAATAAAAATGATGTCTTCGTTATGCTTATCCCTTTACTTTGCATAAGATCTTCCAAGCAAAAATTTTAAAAGCACTAACTTCTTCAAGATTCTGCTTCAAAACCTGGCTGCACTGATGGCACTGGAACTTTCTCTGAGGCCACCGATATCCCTTGGACCAACTGTGACATCTAACAAATTTTAAATGACAAAGCTGTGTTATTCCATGGGTCACTTTATCTACTGCACTTGCAGTGCTGTCTTGTGCACCAGGATTAGTGCATGGTGGTATTAGAAATAGCAATGTCTAGAAACAGGCAGCTTTGTCACTGCTACCTATTGCTACCTCTGAATGGAATGCTCCATACCATGTGCCCAATTTACTCTTTTCTACTCCTTATTTCTATATGAAATTAATTCTCTTACACATGTTCGCTGTACTTCAGTCAAGAGATGGACTATAAAAGAGGAAAACAAAGCCTGTGAAAATCCAGACAAAGAGGACAAAATGGGTTGGGTTTTTTTTTTAAAGGATCTGATGATTTCATCTTGAGCTGAAAACGACAGTAAATCTTCCATTGATTTAACTACGGGCACAGATATACTTCTTTATGTCATTCTCTGCATCTTTTCTCCATTTATATACATGAGCAGTTCCTTAAATCATCCATATTCATACTTTATTGAGTACTTTATATCACAGGCAGCACGTCTGCATCAACAATCCTATTACGTTGGTCCTACTGTGAAGACATTTTCTGCCTTTCAAAAATATAATAAAAATCACTGTCAGCTTATGCTTAATCACAAACTATGCAAGTGCGTCATGGTGTGACTGGAAATAATCCGTGTGGGTTCACTGAACAAATTGCTGCACTTTTGCAGCCTCCTATGTCCACCTCCTTGCAGGCCACAGAGAATTTGATTACCCCATGTACTCCCTCCCCACAGTGCAGGTAGACTTAGGAAACTAGTGTTTTCCTTGTTTCCATCTTTCAGTGTTGCTCCAGCATCTATCGACTAACAAAAGTGGCGTTGTGTTAGCAGGAGCAGCAGCACAATCACAGCAGCAGGAGCCATGACAGCAGAACCAGGGAAAACCTGTCTCAAGACTTTGATCCCAACTTATTTAAAGGAACTCCCAAGGGCTTAAGCTTGCAGATCAAAATGATCTGTATTCTGCTTGGGGCAGGTGGGGGGTGAGGTTTAGTTTACTTAGGATTATGGATCCTAAATAAATTCATCTCAGTAGTCATGAATCATGATGAACAATCAGGTTCTTTTCCCTCTGTGAGCAGTTCAGCTTTAATCTTAATCTTGATCTTCCTCCTATTCTGTGAACGGCTTTCAACAAGTTGGGTGGCATTAACTGCCTTGGTGGTGGACAAATATCAAGAAATAGTGGTTTGACCAAGAGCTATTTCTCTTCATACCTTCAGCTGGCATTGAGAACTGAGAACTTCCGAAATGAAATAAGACTTATAATCAGCAACTGCAAAAAGTATTGATCCGCAACAGTCATTTCAGATAATAAGCATCAGGGCTGGACAGACCACATATTGTATCATGGCCACCCTGTGGTCCCTACAGACATGTTCATGCCTCTATCAAACGGAACAACTTCTGCTCTTCAAGGTATGTCTCACCTATCTTCGCTCTTCAGAGTTGTTAATGTAGCTACTTCTATTTTTATGGCTCCTTTTATAACCCGTATCAAGCTTGGAAATCCAGTGTACAGCTATCAGTGTCTTAGGTCATTTACAGCAGAGGCATCCACATTTATCTCTCTATTAGTTGTTTTCCTTTCCATCACAGAAACAGCTGAGGACTTCTAAATCAAAAAGAGCTCAAGACAGTGGTTTTAGAATACTTTCCAGGGTGGCATATGGGCTTGCACCAGATGTTCCCAAACTTTATTGGAGAAGAAGGTGTATTATCAACTTCGCTGACATCTTTACAGGGCCCCTGGGAGAGGGGGAGCGGTGTTGTACATTTTAGAATATCACTGTTGCTGTTGTGTCCCTGGAGAAGGGCAGAAAGGAAAGGAAACTGGGAGGAAAGCACTTCGAATGGAAGAGAAAAAGTCACTTAAGATCTGTCACTATTAAATATGCTTACCCATGTTTCTCAGCATGTCCAGGCATATTTTCTAGCCCTTGTAAGGTAGGCTGCCCATATGTTCTCAAATAATAATTTTAAAATACAAGTTTACTTACCAGACAAGGGTCCCCAGTCTCTCTGAGCTTTCTCGCTGTTTGCTTCATTTAAAATGACATTTAATTAAATGAACAAGGACAGACTTTGTTTCTCCATGGGAGTGGGGGTATATGCAGTATCTTGATGAGCTGTTAAACAGAAAAAAAGAAACAGGAGTGATCAGAAGATAATTACTTTTTATGCCTTTTCAGACATGAGTTTGTCTTCCGGACAACAATGGTGAATTGTTATTAAAGGACATTTGTCTCAACCATGACTTTGATACTAGCATTGAAATTTGCACATCTAGGAGAAACTTCCATTCAACACATGCCAATTTTGTCTTAACAGAATAGACTTTTTTTCAAGATTTTTATCTTGCAAGGTATCCCTTGAGGTCATCCAGACTAAGCCCCAGCTCAAAGCAGAGGCAGCTAGAACAGATTGTTGAGTGCCACATCCAGTTGGATTTGTCTGTCTCCACAGCTGCCCTGGACAACCTGTTTCAGCATTCATCTACTCACAGAGTAATTTTTTTATTGTTATTATGTTTAAACAGAATTTCCTGTGTGTGATTTTGTGTGCATTTGTTGTTTTTGCAATGACAATCACAGTGGACACTACCAGTTCAAATTAAACAGTAATTCCAGCTGTGTCTATGCAAATCAGACCTTACTGTAATAATATCAAGTAGACGAATATATATTTACACCAAGCGAAATGGTAAAGTGTGTTTTCCTAATAAAACTGAGGAGCTGCCAATATGACAATATTCAGTTCAGGTCCAGTGGGACCTGTGGTCCTTGCATTGCTTTATTAATTTAAATGACATGTGATATTTCCTCAAATTGTCTCAGACAACAGTCTGGCCTTTCTGGGATGCATCAAAAGAAGCGTGACCAGCAGTTTGTGGGAGGTGACTCTCCCTCTCTACTCTGTGCTCTTGAGACCTCACCTGGAGTCCTGTGTTCAGCTCTGGAGTCTTCAACATAGAAAGGTCACGGACCTGTTGAAATGGGTTCAGCAGAGGACCACAAAGATGATTAGAGGGATGGAGCACCTCTTCTATGAAGACAGGCTGAGAGATCTGGGGCTGTTCAGCCTGGAGAAGAGAAGGCTCTGGGAGACCTTACAGCAGCCTTTCGATATCTGAAGAGAGTCTACAGGAAAGCTGTCAGGAAGAGTAGTGACAGGACAAGGGGTAATGGTTTTAAATTGGAAAAGGGGAGATTTTGATTAGATATTAGAAAAAAATTCTTTCCTGTGAGGGTGGTGAGACACTTAAAAAGGTTGCACAGAGAAGCTGTGGCTGCCTCATCCCTGGAAGTGTTCAAGGTCAGGCTGGATGGGGCTTTGAGCAACCTGCTCTGGTGGGAGGTGTCCCTGCCCATGGCAGGGGGGTTGGAATTCGATGATCTTTAAGGTCCTTTCCAACTCTAACCACTCTATGATTCTATGATTCTTCAATGAATCTGTTGGTGTACTACCACAACAGCTGAGCCAGAACAGCTCATTTCAGAAGCTCTAGACAGGAAGCGGAGGGGAACTAAGAAGGGGAAATTTAAAATTCAAGTCAACCCTAACAGAATTCTAGCTGCAGTTCAAGATATCCGATTTATTTTAAATCTGAAGGCTTAGAACATGAACTTCTTGCTAGATGTTTTAGCCTCTGGCTAGAAGCACAGTAGAGTAGGTCTAAAATAAAACGTTTCATTGATCTTATTACTTAAAATACCTCAACACTCAGCCTGGATGGAGTATGCACCTTTATTCCTTTGTACTATTCTATGCCATAATTTAGAATCGACCATGCGTATCTCTACTAAAAAGCAGGCTAATTACCTACTTGCAACAATACACCCTCCAGCTATTCCTCAGTGCTTTTAAAACAGTGGAGAGATACTCTTTAAATATACATTTAAGTCTTCTTTTTTAAAGAAAGGGAGAATTTGGTGGAGTTAATTTAAAGGGAAGATCCATGCAAGTTAAGCAACAGGGCAAAGCATATCACCAGAAAAAAATTATCATTGCATCCCTTTTGACTGCGCAAGAAGAACACCATGCTTAGGTTTCATCATTCCATAGCGCAAAACCAGACAGTGAGCAGCAGGCCTGCAGTGTGATACTGGAGGAGTGCTTTTTTTCTACAAAGAAAAGCTGAAAATAACTCAGTGATGCTCCATGGTCGCTTTAGTTTATTGATTTAGGGGAGTATTGAAATGATGCAAATAAAACAGTCAGATTTGGTTGGTTTGAATCAGTTTTCAAACTGTTTTTAAATATCTGCCTTTTTTTTTT
>VXBW01003700.1:32803-65417 GCA_013400375.1 Thinocorus orbignyianus
TTTTTCTCTTGGAAACCTTTTTAAACAACAGTCCTTTTAAACTACTACTGGACCTCGAAATGTAAAAAAAATTGGCCACTAGAGTCTTTCAGTTAAGGAAATGTAAAGAGAAGGAATCCTCTGATTAATGCTAGATTAGGTCTGTACTGCAGACACAGATAAAGCTGAGCATAACCCGTTGAATGAATGAACTACTGTACTTGAGTGCACCCTCAGCAAGTCTGTCAGCAACACCAAGCTACGTGGTGTGACTAACATGCTGGAGAAAAGGTATGTCATCCAGAGGGACCTGGACAGGCTTGAGAAGTGCAACCATGCAAATTTCAGTAAGTTCCAACAAGGCCAATTGCAAGGTCCTGCATGTGGGTTGAGGGTTTTCAAAGCACAAATACAGGCTGGGCAGAGAATAGATTGAGGGCAGCCCTGAGCAGAAGGAGTGTCAGTGGATGAGAAGCTCAACATGAACCAGCAATGTATACTCACAGCCCAGGAAGCCAGCAACACCCTGGGCTGCATCAAAAACAGTGTGACCAACAGGTCAAGGGAGGTGATTCTGCCCCTCTAATCTGCTCTGCTGAGACCCCACTTGGAGTACTGCATCCAGCTCTGGAACCGTCAGCACAGGAAAGACATGGGCCTGTTAGAATGGTTCCAGTGGATGATCATTGAGATGATCAGAGGGCTGAAGCATCTCTGCTGAGGACAGGCTGAGACAATTGGGGTTGTTCAGCCTGGAGAAGAGATGGCTCCAGGAAGACCTTATGGTGGCCTTCCAGTACCTAAAGGAGACTTAAAGAAAGATGGAGAACGAAGTTTTATGAGGTCATGTAGTGACAGAACATGGCTAATAGCTTTAAACTGAAAGAGGATAGATCTATATTAGATATTAAGAAGAAACTCTTCACTATCATGGTGGTAAGGCACTGGAACAGGTTGACCAGAGAAGGTGTGGATGCCCCATCCCTGGAAGTGTTCAAGGCCAGGCTGGATGGGGTTTTGAGCACCTGGTCTAGTGGAAGGTGTCCCTGCTTATGGCAGGAGGGTTATAACTAGATTATCCTTCAGGATCTCTTCCAACTCTAATAATCCTATGATTCTATTCCATTCCAACAAATGCAAAACTTCTCAGGGACTGTAATAGCAAAATGTACTGTCTCATCAGTATGAATGGAAAGGTCAAGAATGAAATGCAGTTAGCTTGGTCATTCCTCTCCATTTTTCAATACAATATCATACGTGCTGTACACTAAAAACTATAACCATATACTGCATAACATTTATATGTATGTATATAAAAATCGATGTATCTATAAACTTACACGCTATTTTGATATTGAATCTAGTTTCTTCATTTCGATTTATACACTTATATACATATAAATAGACATACTCCATTTTTTTCCTTAATAACATTCATTTTAATCAAAATAAATTTGATGGGAAGGCAAGACGGTTACTGTTGTGGCAGGCAGGCAATTCCTGGGGAAGATGACGAGCCAAATAAGCTCCTGAAATTGAGGACCTGAGACCTACAGCATCAGAGGAACTTAATCTACTGGCCAAGCAACTGGAAGAAAGTGTGATCTCTTTAGGGGAGGTGCTGAGTGCTGCCCGTGTATCAATGCAAAGGCAAAGCAAAGAATGGAGAAAATAAGTATGTCCTGAAGCTGAATGGAACAGTTCTGGAGTGGACTCAGTGTATCAATCAGCAGGAAACACTGAAATGTGCAGGAAAGCAGGTCAAGAGCAGTGATAAATACTGCTAGTGAGGATGTTGAGCTGTACGTGTAGCTTGCCTGTGTGCACAAAACACAGTTATTGGCTGATACTCATAAATACTTAACACTGATGAAATATATTTCATTGTTCAGAAGCCATTACAGATATATCTTTTATCTTCTGAGAAATTACTGACCTAAGAGGTGAGCCAGCCAGCATCAGTCTATTCCTGAACAGCTTCCATCAAAGTCCAGTGATATTAATGTCAGTTGACGTAAGCCATTGGTTTGGATGAAGCCTGTGGATGGAAACATCAGAGTTTATTTGTTGCATGCAATTTAATGGTAGTCTTGACAGGTGATCATAAAAACCCATAAGCTAGAAAAAAACCCATCTTTACAGAGACATAGATTTTTATATATGTATATATATATCTGTTAATATTATTCAGCATATGTCAATAGTATATAGTTTACATCACATATTATATAGTATATATATAACATACATTTCTCGGCACTTCAGGAAAATCCCTTCAGTTGCCTACTTACAGGCACTCAGTGCCAAATGAGTTTGTCATGCTCTTTCTGAAGAGTCCATGAGGGTTCTGCAAGATGTGAAATAGGATCCATAGGATCCTTCTTCTGTGCAGGGTAGCTGGATGTGTTAGAGCAGATCCAAAGCTACTATATGCCTGTGTTCAGGCTAGTCCACCTTGTCTCTTTTGTAGAGATACACACTGAACATTTTAGTGAAAAAAACACTAGAAATATTGTGCATTTTTTCCCGGCTCTGATTGTGCCTTTAACAAGCTGATTTCTTCAGTACTATTTATCACTGAATACTGCTTAATGACCTCATACCAAGTCTTGCTTTAATTAATACTTGTGGAAAATACCACAAACAGAAAGATCTAAAACCCCACAGAGTGATAAATAAATAGAATGGATAACTGCCACTGGACTTCTTGCTCCAGGAGATTAATGCAAGGATTTGGAAGCAGTGTCTTTACAAAGAACCTGGGGAATGATTTTTTTTTCTCAAATTCAAGAATCTGGGACTCAAGCCCTAGTCTACATTAACCTTTCTTTCATGAACATGTTAATCATCATCTTTGTTATTTAGCTTTCCAGCTACAATGATGACTAGCTTTATTTTACCTTAACAGAATGAGCATGCTAAAGACTGAGAGGTGTCCGACGCTGCAGCAATGATAAGATATGAGTTCTCACACAAAGCCTATTTCGTCTCCATTCCCATTTCTCCCCATTTTATGGAACAAGCCCATTTGCCACCCCATTTCTTGATTCAAAAATTCCTTAGACTGGTTAAATATATAAAAAATTGTGGGAAATATCTCTAGGGAGATATATATAAAAAAAAAATAATTAAAAACTGATTGAGTGGATTCAACAGAGGCCAATGAAAATTTCAGTTAATCAGAGAAAAATAATATGTGTAAGAAGAACTCTTTAACCCTGAGAACATTATGTGGGTGTCCAAAAACTGAAATGACGATATTTTTCTGCTGGAGAAAAGCTAGCACTCCCAGTTGATCAGCTTGCAAAAGGCAATCTTTTTTATTGTCAGCTCAGCTCAATTAAGGAAGGAGAAAGTTAAGGTGTTGAAAATATGGGCAGAAAATGGCACTGACATGTTATAATCCTATTATCAGAAGCAACCGTATTACAATACGTGTCTGCGTGCACACACTGCTGAAGGGAATTACACCATCTGAAAACAGATAACACTCAACAGAATTGGCTGTAAGTCAGGACGTTCACCTTGGGGTTTGTTGTTACATTGAATTATCTCTGTCTGCAGCTCTTGGATCGCTTCACCCCACCTAATTCTAAAGACTTACACAAAGCAGTTAGCTCAGACAATTTGGGCTGTACACGAGCACCTGGTGCTGTTTGCAGTGCCTTGACATACCTTAGCTGACCACCAACCAAGAGGTCAGATGATTCATAGGTTCTGTGTCAAATCAGTTGAATTTCTGCAGGTATTCTGGCTATCACAGAGCATATTTAGTGGTTTTAGAAGCTCATGTGTGAGCACCTGAATTAAATCGTGTGGCTCCTTTTATGTTCAGTCAAAAGAAACAGATACTTCAGAATGGCAATTCTTACAACCTTTGGTCTTCGAGATGCAATTCTTGCCCTCACATTTGCTTTTGTTTAGATGAATTATATCTAAACTTTAATGACTGCTTACAAGATCTGCACTAACTAGAATGACAGCCTCCATAACTGATTCAAATGAAGACAATCTACATTATAGATGCTTGAGTAATTTAATTTCCAAAATAAGTTTTTATTGTTGTCTGAGGTACCCAAAAATATCTGAAGCATCCAGATAGACACAATGCAGAACCTCTGGAGCACCAATTGATGGTAAGGTGGCAATGCCTTGTGTGTCTAAAATGGCACTAAATGCACATTTGTTGACAATTTGAGTCCTCCATTAAAGCTAAAGAGATTAATGTTCAGCTTGTGCTTATGGTTGCAGCACTTCCTTTTAATAAAGTCAGTTGAATCTGAGACTTACTGGGACCAACACTAGTGGCCATGACAATGAGGAACAACGTGAATTCATTGTTTCATTTCCCGAAGTTTTCATACACTATTGCTCAAGATAATTTATTATGTTGATAAGTAGCTGCATTTCACACACAAACACAAAATGCACTGCAGTTTAATCTTCGTACTGACAGTTAGACATTTAAACGTTTTTCTTAAAGTGAGGGAAAGCACTTTTCTAGAAGCCTCAGCCGCAGTTGACCAAAATATCTTGCATGACACTGCTGTTTGTTCTTGCATAAATACCACAGGGATGACATATTACAGCAGCTAATGCACATGGAACCACACTCTAGCACCAGAATGGGAAAGGAGCAGGGCTGCAACCCACTGAAAGTGCAAAGATCAGCAGGAATCCTCAGAATGGATTTGGTTCAGGATACAGCAAGACTGCCTCTAATTTGTGTAAAAGGTCCTGCTGTTATATTAAATGGTGTTATATGGTTTTGATTACACCACCAGCGGGTATAACCTAACAGGGAGACAATTGGTTGTTTTTTTTTTTTGTTTTTTTTTTGACAGTCTAGGAGGCTATTTCCTTAAAATTGAATGACAGAAAAGGATTCCACCATGTGGAATAAAGAAGTCCTGCAATAATACATGCCAAAATATTGCCATCATCTTGAACAGAAGGGTGTAGGTTTTGTAACGTAAAAGAAACTGGGAAGATTTTAGAGAGATACTTCTAGAGATGAGGGTGCCTTGACTGATTTGAATAGAGAAAACGAGGAGTACTAAAATGGTTTAATTCTTGACGCTGACTTCAGTGATGGGATGAGAAATCAACATAATAGGGAAGCACATCCACATTTCCATTTGTGTTGCCGACAGAGACAATGACATGCTCGTATTTTGCATTCCGTATTGCAAATCCAGTTTGGTTTTAACACCTCTATTTCAATGCAAAGAAAGCTGGTTACACACTGGCACTGAATTACTTACATCCTCCCAGCTGCCAGCTGTCCTGCTAAGGGAGTACTGTGCCTTGCCAGTTGCTAGAAATGATTGTTGTAAATTAATTTTCTCCGATTTTTCAAATCAGCACATATAGCAGTTCTGAATTTACTAGGAATGTTTCTCACTCTAATCTGTCATGCAATAAACAGATTTTCTTCTTTCTGCTACCTATGCAAGATAGTATTACCTATCTTCATAATGGAACACAAGGGGATGAATTCAACCTACCATTTGTCTCTTTGAAGTCAGAATACATTTTAGCAATGTTAAAAGATAAGAAAAACACTTCTTTGTTTTGCTGAACCCAGGTAAAGCAAGTGATGGGATACTGGCAGTACAATCCCTTATTTCAAATATCTTTTTTGTTCTGTTAGGAAAATGAAATTACTTCTTCAATGTCTGCTTCAGCAAATGTTGCCATCTCAGTACTGCTCCCTTGAAATTCAGAACATACCTACCCCGCCCTTCCATTAAAAAAACACCAGAAGTCATACTGTGCACTGGTCCCAGTACCATTAAAATCAGTTACAGCAGGAATCTTGCACTCAGCCCACTGTTCTGGAGAAATTCTTTAGACAAAGGATGTTTTTCATTAAGTATCTGCTGTATTGCAAGCACATCTGTAGCTATAACTTGCCGACAAAATGGTGATTTTAGAAATGACCAGGACAGATTTTGGGAAGATTTGTGGCCATAGTACAAGAGACCCTGAATTTTCTTCCCTTAATCCTGATTTTACACTGGTGTATGCCTTTGTACTCTTGATTTAGTTCATATTAAGTAGTAAGGGAATCAGTCCTTCATAGCTGAGCAGAACAGATGTGTGGTTTTAAATGAATGAAAATTATATTTCTTCACTGTATATTAAACATCCTCCAACTGCTTGTTAAATGCACTTGTTCATTTGCTTGATTGACTATATATTCAAACAGTATTTTCTAGAAATGGATATCCTTAGATGAGGTAGTCTCAGCATTCAATAGTTTGTTGATGCCAAGTCTTCTGCAGTACAACATGCTTTGAAATCTTCATCAACAAAATATTGTATAGAATGTGAACAGAAAAAAAAAAAAAAAATCGAGGAAACAAACCCAGACCCACTGATGTTGTCTCCACAGGCAGGAACTACATAATATAAACAAAGAAAGATCTATTGACAAACAAAGCAAATTTAAACTCCTTTTCTGATCCTGCATTTTTCATCTTGGGGTAAAAAAAAAAAAAAAAAAAGAAAAAAGAAAATAGGATTTCTTTATACAATTCTCTTGTTCTAGAATTCACATTTCACATAAAACAAACAGATTACATTAACACTAGCATCCACTGAGAGAAGCAGGGATATTATCTAAGTCCTATCATACATCTCCAGGATTTCTGCATCTGAAAATTGACAGGATTCTGGCTTTTCTCATAGAAGCCTTGAATCTCTCAAGTCAAGAAACAGCCAACACGTAATGTTTTGTTCAAAGACTTTTCAAGGTCACTCTATTCAACACAACAGCAAAAGGTCAGGGTAGTGGTGATGTAGTCTTTTCCAAAACTACCATCAGAGTCCACTGGGGAGTCAAGACATCTTGTAAAGTTAAATGGCATTTTGGCATTTGTTCTACAGAGCTCCTCTGCCTCCTCCTTCCTTCTCATTCTCCCCTCCTAGATGAAAGGCAGCAGCAACATGACAGAAGGCTGGAATTGTAAGCATTAAGCAGCTAACCTGTGGTTGCTTTTACTGTTTTTTTTTAATTATTATTTTTTTTTAATCCTTTCTGCTTCTAGTGTTCACATAGCTCTGCCAGAATTTCGATTTCAATGGAATAAGAGTCAATTCAGTTGATTCCCTGGAGGCTATCTAGAATGTGATTCCTGTGGAGTTATTCATAGATTAGTTAGTGTCCTTTACAGAACCTCTAAATCCTATGTAAGTTGGTGCCATTTATTCCTGGATTAAATCTATGCTTTCCACAGCAAATACTGACACTTCTCAATATAGCTCTCATTCATTTCGGGACTTTGGCAGCCATTAAGGGAATTATCAAGGGGTTAGAAACAAAACAGCTCTCAGAAGAGCTCCGATTCATCCTTCAGAAGCTTGCACAATTTCTCTGCATTTGTTTTGACAGAACACAGAGTTCTTACATGCAGCAAAGCTCTGTGGGTACCCTGGATATTTTTGCACAGTACGAAACAAAAGTAAAGGGAGACATAAAGTTATACATACCAGCCTTTTTTAAAGAGACTTCAGCTCTTAATATAAGATGTGACATATGTTCAGCCTCTAATCTTTTTCTCCCTGATGAGAGCATCACCACCAGATACAATAAGGACAAAGAATAGTGTGGGAATTGAAAATGAAAAGATAGGGATATGTGCTTTATCATAAGAGACAAATTGAGTGCATGAATGGCTCTTCAGTGCGCTATGTGGGCACAGAGCTCCACTTGCCAGTTTTCAGATGAGGAACTGATTTCCTTCCAAAATAGTTATTGATGTTTTCTGGATTTACACTTTGATCTGCCTCCCCATGTCACTGAGATATTTACACTGACAGTTCACAAAGCCAGGTTATGAGATCTTTAGACGTTACAGTTTAGATTTTCTTAGGAGAAGGCACACTTTCGAGGAACAAATAGATTCTCTATTGCTCTCTACTCCAGACAATCCTCAGGGTAATTAAAAACTCCATCATCCTCCTGCAAAATGGTTAGAAAAGGACTGAATTAAAACCCCACAAAGCCTCTTTTTAAGTGTCTCCCGTAGTCTGAGAACTTGATTTTTACAATTCATGTTCTTCTACTGGACAGGTGTAACTAATATAGGAGAACAATAAAAATCTGAGCATCCATTCTATCTAAGGAACTAAATATCTACACTAGAGCAATGTTATGTTCTTCAGACCAGTAGCATGCCTCTCTTGAATTGGAGTACTAGGGAAAAACTACTCAGTTCATGTCACGTAGAGTTGGGTTTAAAGAAGATATGATTTGTTAATAACATCTAATTAACAAGCACAATTAGTGAACTAGGCATTAAGCATCAATAACAGCAATATAATAGATGAATCCCAATATTAGAAACTTGCAAAATGTTGATAAAACTTCTGTATAGTATTCCAAGAAGTTATAATCACACAGACCATCATACAAGTACACATACACAGAGCTGTACACACATCTGCTGTCAGGAAATGCGGATTAAAAGCACACCCCCTCCTCTAAGAGGGAAGGTCCCCCATCCAGCCACAGCTGGTTTTGGACACATGGGTGCTTCTGCTTTCTTTGTAACTGTGCCTTTCTCTACAAAACTCTAATGTACATACCAGTGGGAAAATACGCCTTGTGTTCATACACGTGCACCTCTCGACCTCCTGGATACCTCAGGGTTCCTGAAACGGCACCAAAATCAGCCACCACACAGATTTCCTGTGGTGAGAGTCCTGGAAAGACTAAACTACCTGGCCTTTGGTCTACATTTCCTGGTGTCCATTTTTGAGCAGGAATGAAGCACCCACAACTTCTCTGGGCAACCTGGCCCAGTGTCTCAACACCCTCATGGGAAAGAATTTATTTCTGGCATCTAATCTAAATCTCCCCTCTTCCAATTAAAACCTCTTACCCCTTGTCCTGTCACTAGACTTCCTGACAAATAGTCCCTCTCCAGCTCTCCCATAGGCCCCCTTCAGATTCTGGAATATGATAGTTTGGAAGAGAATTCCACTCTTTCAGCAAAATCTAGCCTCTGCTCTCAGCTTTTCCTATCCTCCCTGATGCCTCTTTGGCCATCTTTGTCATATTACATCAATATAGTGTGCCTTTTCTCAGCACTCCTGTAACTCCTGCTAGAGAACAGTAACAATAACAGATATGTCTCTGCTTACCTCCTGCAGTTTAGATTTTGAGCAGCCTCTTAATGCACTGAAACTTTATTGTAGTTGAGTGACAAACAGGAAACTTAAACAGGCAAAGAGAAATTTCAGTTTAAAATGCCCAGCATTGGGTTAATTTTTGCAGGAATGAAAACATTCTTATACTATCTCTAGAATGTAGCCTACAAAAGGTGAATACTTCTTTAATAAAGTTGCTGCAAGAGTTTTACTCTGAACAAATAATGCCTTATTTTCCTTTGCATTTATTTTGTTTTGTTCTCAGAAACAGATGGATCTTTTCAGCTGAACCATAAATCTGATTGTGGCTAATGATTAGTCAGGAAAGTCTCATGTTTCTGAAAACAGCTTCTTATCAGAAAATATCGGTGGGGGTGCCATGTACTCAACTCATTAAATTGGATAAAAAAATTCATGATATCTAATATATATAATATGAATATGTATCTTTCAACGTGAATGGGGATTAATGTGAAAAGCTGGACCAGAGGCTTAGCTGTTTTGAAGTCAGTTTATTATTTTTCCTGTGGATTTTTTGGGTTAGTTTTGCTACATTATTTCAAGAAAATTTATTTCTTGAGAATAGCATTTCACAGTTGTAAATAAGCAATACATAACCCAGTCCTCATTAATTTTGCAATCCAGATCCAGCAGGTCTCTCCAAAGAATGTCTAAAAACAATATGTGGCATAGAACACCAAAACCAGCACAGAAGACAGACTGGTCTTTTTGTTATTTCTAAGTACCAACATTATAACGATTGCAAATCCAGGTGTGCGGAGGGCAGGACCTTACACTTGGCCTTGATGAACTTCACTAGGTTTGCAGGAGCCCACCTCTCAAGCCTGACAAGATCTCTCTGGATGGCAATTTTGCCTGATGTTTTGGGGACTGTTTGAGTGAATCTGGAGGTAGAGAAGACAGTTAGGGATACCATTTTCCCAGTTCCGTCATTTTCAAACTAGGATTTAAATAGGTTGAAGATATGTCAGCCATGTCCTCAGATGTTTGCTGCTTATAAATGACACTGATCAGTAAGACTGAGCCTTTTACCATAAAATGAAAAATAATTCTTTCTATTCTACAGTGACAGGAGTGGAGTTTCTTGCTACTCTGAGCATGATCTTTCTCAGTGCCTGAAGAGCTCTATGCCACCTGCACTCCAGTTCTGAATGAAATTTTGGGCAGTATTTTGAAAAAGTGTTTGACCAAGTAATAAAAGGAAGAGCAACGTAGTGAGGATAACTCATAGCAAGGACGTAAAAAGGATCTCAAGGGACTCAGGGAATGTAATAAAAAATAAAAGATTGAAAAACTACCAGCATTTAAGCAAGAAAGTTTGATACGCTGAAGTCGGCAAAACTATTCATTTGAAACTGTCAGAAGAATTCATGCCATACAACAAAAATATATTTCAAGAGAGTGAAGAATAAAATAGAGGCAACAAAAGCATAAAATATCATCTGAGCAACAGAAAATCCCAGGTGACAGTACTCACAGATAAAAATGGTAGATATGTCACTGACAGAGGGAAATCAAGAAAGTGATGGAAGAATTCAATCGAGGTCTAGTTACTAAGAAAGTACATTTAGTACTGAACCTTGATGGTGATGTATAAAACAGGGAGATGGTAGCATCCTTTAAAGGACTGTAGGAAGACACTAAATATACATTTTTGCATATAGAAATGATGAAAAGTGAATGGGGACAGCAAAAGTTCCTAAATAGATAATTCCAGAAGAGGTACAGAAGTTATGAATGTTGTAAGAGTGTTGTGCCCCTTGGAAAGTTATTTAATTTATACTACTTTNGCAAAGTAAAACCAAGACAAAGATAGTTGTTCCCATAAGGATGTGAGCACAGCTCCCATTTCTTCAAAATTTGAAAGGTGTGCAGTTATTCTGCATTTTTACATTGGTGACCCCATCCCACCATGAGGAATGGTAAAGCTGTTTTCCACATTTTGCTTTTAAAAGACCTGCTAATGCAGTATCTGGTATCTGAACACTTGTCCCTAGGAAAAAAGGTCTCATTATCAGCTGATTTGTCCTTTCTAGGAGGATGTGATCCTAGGATCTGGACATGATTAACCTCATTAGGTTTTCCAAATATGAGCATTCCTATCTAAACTCAAGCAGTGTGAAGAAAATAGCGTATCTGAAAACAGCTCTCTTTGGAAGGTTTCCATATCTTTGCAGTTGCTGGGTTATCTTAATTCAAAAAATATTTCAAAAGCACCTCTCAAATTACGTCCCGTATTTCAAGTCACAGGAGCTGTTCACATTTAGTTCAGCTGCAGCTCAGGGAAGGGATTGAGATCTTAGAACCCTTTGCTTCCTGAGTGCAGGTTAGTGAACACACGCAAAGTTAAAAGAGAGCAGGACAGACCCTGAAATTTTTAATCAGATGAAACTCCCCTGCCTCGGTGAGAACCTTGCTAAGGTTAGGACTACTAGACTTGGCTCAGCTCCAGCGCTGGATCTGTGAACTTTTGCTTAGCTTCAGGCCAATTAGAGTTCAGAGGCACAAAGGTACTGCAGAGACTTCACTGCCGATAACCCGAGGCCAGATCTTGAAGGTTTTCCTACCTTCTTTCTCAGCACATAACCAGGCAAACTTCCACCGATGCCGGGAGCTGACTGCCTAAGCGAACACAGCGGGGAGGGAGTCAAAAATGTGTTGTGCAGATTGTAGAGGCAACCTTGCTGGAGGGGATTCCAGCATTTACTTCAGATGTAGCAAAAATCAATCAAAAATATTAATCTCAAAAGCATTACCCCCACGCTAAGTTTTATTATTAAAATATTAGTAATAGTGTCTAGAACAACTCTAGATTGTGTCCTATCTGGACATATTAAACTCCTTGACATAATTCCAATGTCGTAGATTAATATAATAAATGAGTGATGTATAGGAAAAAGTTTCAATATTGTGCTATATACATTTACAATAATCTTAGTCCTTATCCCATGGCGGAGTTGAAGTGAATGCACTTAGAGTTCCAGTAAAAAAAAAAGAAAAAATTGATTATATCATATAGTATAGCTTATTCAAATGTTACCTTTATGAGAACAATTGTAATGAGGAAATTATGTGCACACAGGGAGTCTTGATGATAGTAAAGTATTCCTTTAAATGAAAGCCCAGAAGGTTTAAAGATGCAGCTCAGAATTTAAATAAGATGGATTTATTAAAACAAAAATAGTGACCATTGCAGGCTTGAATTTTAAAAAAACGCTCAAGTTTTCAACTTTCTGTGTGCTGCTTAAGAAGTGCTGTACTATATTTTGCATGAGTTATACACTATTCATTTATCTATTCCAGGACACAGACAAACTTTGTGATGTTTTTCTGCATTGACGTACATACAGACATAGTCCTAAGGAAAACAAGCAGCTCTTTTGTCTATGATTTCAATTTTATTTGGCGGGATTGATCACGGAAGGCAAAAGTTGTTGGATTTAATGCCCAACTAATAATTCCCATTCAAATGTCTCTTATCAGATGATACAATAATTCAGTTTTCAGCAGATTTTACTGTGCCTGGATGTTCTTCTCTCATGAAAACATGCTCATGACCTCACAGTTTCAACAGAAAGAAAACTAAGAGAAGAATAGATTAAAAGTCCAACTAAAAAAAACTAAGCAAGTAAAAAAAGAAAAAAAGTGTTATGTATGATATCACAGGTTACAACTACATCATGAATCGAAGCAATTTTAGTGAATGCACCTAAGGACTGGAAGTCAGCTGCTGATAATATCTAACTGATTCCGCATGAATACTGTACAGCTCTTCCAAGCAATTCCTGAGTTGTTTACAAACCAATGTATGGCATGAACTATTCCCAGCAGGCAGTTTTGATGCCACCAATTTGATTTTAAGGTTAAGAAAATTTCAGAATATGGCAGCAAATTCTATGCCTGAGGAAATTCCCAAAGACATTTAATAAGAGCATCAGAATTACCTTTACATATGATTGTGCCTCAGATCCTTGATTACTTTGATTTTCGGAGGCTGAGGTAGGAAATTGTACATGTTCCTCCCTCACAAACATAAAGCATAACTTGAGATATACAGACACAGACCCTCATGTGTTCTAATGCCACAGTTTGAGAGGGGGCAGTACCCAAATGCATCAGGAAAACTCTGCTTGATTGAGTTCCTTTTAATTCTGCAGAATGTCCATGAGAAAGCAGAGCTTGGTCTCCCCTTGTATCCTTTGTACCAGGATCAGATTCCACCCCATTGTATGACAAACTCTGCTGGCTTTGATGATAAGGAGATGGCAGAAGGGCTCAGCCACTGAGGTTCCTAAGACAATGGTGAAGAAGACAGCTCTGCCACCAGAGCTGCCTGGTCAGAGCTGTGTCAGGGTTAATGACGTCCACAGAGAGGCAAGGCTCATTAGACGCCAGGAGGTCCTCATTGACACATTTCCACTGCTTTTGGGATTCCAGCATCCTTTCCTCAGTCTAGACTGAACTGTCTAGACATACTGGTTTCCTCAGAATTAACTCAAGGTCTCTAGTCCCTGTAAATCTGCCTTGAATCCCTATTAGCTCAGCTCATTTTTTTTAATCCTCTTCTGGTCTTCCATTGTTTAAAGGACTAAAACCTGGAATGTGCTAATCATTGCATTTTCTTAATATGTTTTCCAGCTAATGAGACAAGATCCCTGGGTATAAGTATGTGGATGCATAGAAATTCATGCTTCTTCAATGAAGAAACAGTTAATCATTTTTCTTTTGACATTAAATCAATTATTCATGTCAATATGACATGGATGTAAGACTGTCATTACAAGATCATTACAAGGAATTTCTTTATCTGAGACTATGCCAGCAGGGTTGATAATTGTTATTGCTAATAAAAGTAACTGCTATTACTTGGATTTTAAAATATAATTACATGGCAGAAATACTTTGCTGCCATTTACTTACACAACCCATGTAATAACCATATAACTAAATTAGAAATGGATGAGATGGATAGTGGAGATTAAATCCAAATTTACCCCTCCTGATGGCGTGCAGAAAGTTCTTACAGGACTGACTGACTAAAGAACACAGAGTTAGTGGGGAGACATCTCTTTCAGTCTCACAGTAGATAAAGATGATCAGAAGAGGAGCAAGGCAGTTGCTCACACTGGGTTGGCTAACACTGCCAGCAGTAAAGCTGAAGGCTCCTCTGTCTACTGCCAGGTTTATAGGACTATAGAATGGTTAAATTGGAAGGGAACTTAAAGATCATCGAGTTCCAACCCCTCTGCCATGGGCAGGGACACCTCCCATCAGACCGGGTTGCTCAAAGCCCCATCCAGCCTGGCCTTGAACACTTCCAGGGATGGGGCAGCCACAGCTTCTCTGGGCAACCTGTTCCAGTGCCTCACCACCCTCACAGCAAGGAATTTTTTTCTAGTATCTAATCTAATTCTCCCCTCTTCCAATTTAAAACCATTACCCCTTGTCCTATCACTAGATTTCCTGACAGAGACCCTCTCCAGCTTTCCTGTAGACTCTCTTCAGATACTGAAAGGCTGCTGTAAGGTCTCCCCAGAGCCTTCTCTTCTCCAGGCTGAACAGCCCCAGAACAGCCCCAGCTCTCTCAGCCTGTCCACATAGGAGAGGTGCTCCATCCCTCAGATCATCTTTGTGGCCCTCCACTGGACCTGTTCTAACAGTTCCATGCCCTTTCTATGTTGAGGACTCCAGAGATGGACACAGGACTCCAGGTGGAGTCTCAGGAGTGCAGAGTAGAGGGGGAGAATCACCTCATTCGACCTGCTGGTCATGCTTCTGGTGATGCAGCCCAGTATATGGTTGGCTTTCTGGGCTGCCAGCCAGCTCATGTTGAGTTTCTCATCCATGCGCACTCCCAAGTCCTTCTCCTCAGAGCTACTCTCCAGCCATTCTCTGCCCAATCTGTATTTGTGCCTGGGATTATCACATCCCAGATGCAGGACTCTGCACTTGGCTTGGTTGAACTTCATGCGATTTGCACTAGCCCACCTCTCAAGCCTGTCCAGGTCCCTCTGGATGCAAACTGCTCCGTGACATAAAGATGCTACAAGGGTCACTTGCACTGATAGGGCTCAGCAAAATAACAAATCCATTTCTCCCACTCAAATAAATAATTAAGGACTGAAAGTGCATGATTTATCTGCACCATAGAAACTTTATCTGAGGAATGTGGTAAATACTAACGTGATTTGTTATCTCACTATAGCTGAATATGGAGTATACAAATACCAGACATAGAAAGAACATTCTCTACCTGCAGTATTTAGAGTGTAATAAATATTTTATTTTCCATGAGTTACTGCAAGTGTGGCATCTTTAACTGATGGAACTGAAATATAAAGTGATGTCTGCATTCAATCAAAAATATGTCAGGCTTCTGTAACATGCCAGTTCTTTAATTGTATTTTTATATGTGTATAAAGATGAATTTTATATAGCTCTGCCATATGCCATTTCTTTACCTTTTCTCATTTTGCTACTCCAAACTCGAAGATGGTATAAATACATCTATCTATGTGTATGTGTTAGATAGCTTTGTTGAGAGAGAGGTAAAGGTAATTGAATGAGCTTGATGAGCTTTCCTTGATGAGCTAAGAGCGAGGGATTTTGAGAACTTGCATAATCCTGTAGGGAACAAGGGAATGCATCTCTTGCCTTGCAGCCTGGATGTGGTGTTTCACCTGGGATTATACTTAGTGCCTTTGTTAATGATCTGGAAGATGGAGCACATTAATTTACCTTGTAGATGACACTACGGTGGGAAGTGTTGCAAAATACAATGTAAGGAGCAAGAAACAGCAGAAGGGGCCTAAAAAGGGGATTAGAAGGAGAGGCAGGAAATGAAATTCAAGCAGGGAAAATGTATTTGTGGGAAAGAAACAACTCAGAACTCAGTTGAAGCTGGGGAGTAATTTAAAGTCTGATTAAAAGCCTCTTGACATTAGTGGAAAAGATGCACGCTGATTTTAATGGGCCTTGAAACTGATGTCTTTTAAAGCACTTTGAATTCCTCAAATGAAGGAGGGCAACATACAGCAGGTCTGATCCTGTGGGGGAGAATTTGCAGTGCATATAAGTAGCAGGAAGAGCCAAGGAAGCACTTACAGAGTTATTTGGGACTATGAAAATAACAGCAGCATTTTCATTCCCTCTTTTCTCTCCTCTAACCTAACCCCCATATTGCTTGCAGCTATGGAGATGAATAGGGCATGGGGGGGCTATTTTATGAATGCAAGATGCTTCAGTTACTTATATGGAATCCCCAAAGCTCGATTTGTCACTCTGCTTAGGTTTGAAAACTACGCCCTTCCACCCAAACCCTTCTCTTTAACGGGGTTGGAATGCTGCAATAGAGAACAGCATTTCAGTGATGTGTAGTATGGGTTATATATAATAAATGCTTGGAGGATGTCTTGCAACAAACTTTGTAGGTGTACTTAATAGTTTATGCTATGTGTGAAATATTAAAAGAGTCCTTTTTCTTCACAAAATCTTAATGCAAAGAAGTCCCCCACTGGATTTATTAAATGGACATGATAGGGTGTAGATGAAGTCATGCATTTGAAGTAGTCATTATTCATCCATGCCTTCGAGATCTGATCCTTCTTTTTAAAATCAAGCATATGTACAAATCAGAAAAAATCATCTTTAAGATTAACGTAACCACTTGCTCATCTGGTTGCTTATGAACACTAATTAAAGCTCATTTATTAATTTTAATTGTGCTACATGCTGAGACATTAATGAAGCAATCTGAAAATGCCCTTTTAAAAGCTAACATGACCACTACAACTATGTATAATCACATCAGTGTTACGTGTATTTAGCATCTTCTTGTACACTTGCTGCACAGAATCTTATTTTGAAATATGTATGTATATATTACAATATTTTTCAAAAAAAAATGTATTTTATCTGCACTATTTTGAATGGGTTTTATTTGTTTTACTGTTAGCTTCTTACCTTATTTTTTTCTTCCATTTTCACCTTTCCTCCTGTATTTTTCCTTTTCTTTTTGGTCCTGAAAAGAAGCAAAGGAAAAATGCTAAAGAAAACAAAATGAATGAAAGACAAAGTGAAATATCAAATCCATTTGAAACATGAGCATTACAAAAGTCAATGCAAAACAAACAAAGGAAAAACATGTGTTTCCTTTTTACCATTTTTGCTAAAAAAATGTGGGGAGAAAAAACAACTCTCATTTTCAAGTTTTAATTAACAAGAAATATCTTAATAAACACGCACACTTACGTAAGTTTTAAAACTTTGTTAATTGGAAAAGGAGGGATGTACAGCAGTGCTACACCTCACTGAATCCAAACTATTATAAAAGACTGTGAAATTGTAAGTGATAATGAGAAGCTCTGCTATCAGCAACTGTGCTGAAATGTCTGCCCAGGTCCTCTCTGAGGCATTCATACATCACATGTTTCTAGTGAATTGCTCACAGAATTTTCTTCAAAATCTGTATCCCTCAAGTGTTAAAGGCTTGACTTTGATTCGTACTTAGCATCATTCTACAAATGAGAAAAATCCTTTGTTTTTGTCTCACATCAAGGTCTTTTCCCATTTCAAGAAGCACTAGCACAGGTAAGATGCTCAGGATTTCCTGATGAACCTCCTGATGAGGGTCAGATAGAGCTGTCAGGGAGACCCTCCGACGGAATTGAGGTTCAGAGAGAATTCTCTCACCTTCTAAACTACTTCTCAGAGAAGAATCTAGGTGTGGCTGGATACTAGTCCCAGACAGGTTTATTTATGTGCAATCCATCCTTCCTATCATTTAGCTAAGATTTCAAAATTTAGTCACTTTCTGAGGATCTGTTGCAGCAAGGAATCTCTGAAACTTAAAAAGTAACCTTCAGAGGCATCCATGCTCAGGGGAAGATCCTGGTGTACATTCTTCTGCCATGTAGGAGAGCTCAACGGGCTCTCGGGCTATTCACTATTTATTGGGTAAGATGATTGATCTATAATCATATTTGCATTTTGACCACAGTACCAGTATTGTGGTGGGGTGGGTGCATTGCTCAAGTTAATCCTTAGTTACTGCGGTGTTACCTGTCTCCCTGAAACCAAGTTGAACTCCAGATGGAGCCACCACAACTAGATGCACCTATTGTGACCACCACAGGCGGTTATTGCAGGGTTACAGATCATAAAGGTCAGACTGGTGCCTAGGGATAGGGAACACAGAATCACATCCACCCAGCAGGGTACCCGGGCAAGCGGTGACCACAAGGGAAGCCTTTCACTGTCACCAACATGACAGACAAGCAGTTGCAAGTCTTAAATTCTCACGTTTGTCATATTTTCTATTTCAACCATCTTCTTTGTTGTCTTCTAGCAGAGTTTCTTTCTGCTGACAGTCTTATTGCTGGCCTCAGTCAGAGTCAGCTGGCTCAGAAGAACATCTGAAGGCAGTGGTGCGTTGGAGAGACCTGGTGACAACAGCAGAGTCACACGAGTGGCAGCCCTTTGTCACCACGAGCCAAATAACTACACTCCACATGCCTGCTAGGCTGAATAACCACTTCTTCTTGCTTGCCCTGCATGCCCATGGGCTGGGAAACATCAGACGCTTGCTCAGGAATGGGGAACTTCTGCTTCCAAGCAGGTGCCTGCAGGAGCATGACCTAGAGTGAAGCTCACAAGAGAAGGTCCTGCTAGGAGGGGGTGACTGCCTTCTGCTTGGAAGGGTGTTTTAGAGTCTTAGTGGCAGTGACAGCTTCAGATGAAGCCATCTTAAAAAGGAGACAAAGGAGGCCCTCAGCGCAAAGGAGGAACATGGGGATGGTACATATTGCATGCCAGATAAATGCTGTGACATTCAAAACTCCTTCAGCTCCGTGACAGAAAAGTGTCTTTTACTACAGCTGTATATGCACTATTGCAACCAAATCAGTCCTGAAGATCTCTAAAGCACAGCCAGTGAAGCAGCAGTTTTTTCCAGACGTACCTTTATTTGTCACATTATATGACTTGGCTTGTGATATAAACAGACCTGGGCTTTTGACCCATATGGGAATTTTCTTAAAGGGCATCTTCCTTAAAGAAGGATGAGCGATATGATTGAGAATAATTGTGGTGCAAGAAAACAGAACACAGCCTGCTCCATCAGAGCTGACAGAAAGGATTTTGGAAATAATGGGAATTTTGCCAGTGATTACAACTGAGCACAAAATCAGGCCTTTAGTAAACAGAAATAAATACATCTGTATAGACCATGACAAATACTTAGCTGAGATAAATCAAGGGTTTCTCCAGTGATTTACACTGACAGTCTGGCCTTATAATATCAATTGTAGTGTGTGTCCATGCCCAGCTGCTGGCAGCGGGGCTCCAAGACCCCAATGCAGGATACAGCCGAGCCCCTCAGCCAATATGAGGGTGCCGGAAGGGGGAAAAAGACATTTGGGAAAGAGAAGATGGTGGCCGAGTCAGAGGAGGGGGAAGGCAAGGAGGGAGCAGCAGCAGAGGGAGGAGGAGGGCAGGAGGAGCAGGGATCCCCTGCAGCCTTGGAGTGATCCCTCTGGAGCAGAGATCCCCCCTGCAGCACAGGGAGGGCCCCAGGCCACAGCGAGGGGATATTTCCTGCAGCAGCTGCGGCTGTGGAGAGCCCAGACAGGAGCAGGGTGTCCCTGAAGGACTGCAGCCCTGGGGCAGGGAGACGGCTGAGGAGGTGGTAGCAGCCAAGAGGGGTTGCCATGGGCAGATCATAGAATGGTTAGAGTTAGAAGGGACCTTAAAGCTCATCAAGTTCCAGCCTCCCTGCCACCGGCAGGGATACCTCCCACCAGACCAGGTGGCTCAAAGCCCCATCCAGCCTGGCCTTAAACAATTCCAGGGATGGGGCATCCACAATTTCTCTGGGCAACATGTTCCAGCGTCTCACCACTCTCACAGGAAATAATTTCTTCCTGATATCTAATCTAAATCTCCCCTTTTCCAATTTAAAACCATTACCCCTTCCCTCCAGCTCTCCTGTAGGTCCCTTCAGATACTGAAAGGCTGCTATAATGTCTCCTGGATCCTTCTCTTCTTCAGGTTGAAAAGCCTCAGCTCCCTTAGCCTGTCTCCGTAAGAGAGATGCTGCATCCCTTTGATCATCTTCATGGCCCTCTGCTGGACCTGTTCCAACAATTCCCTGTGCTTTCTATGCTGAGAACTCAAGAACTGGACACAGTCCTCCAGGTGGGGTCTCACGAGTGCAGAGTAGAGAGGGAGAATCACTTCCTGTGACCTGCTGGTCATGCTTCTGGTGATGCAGCCCAGTATTTGGTTGGCTTTCTGTGCTGCCATGGACGGATCCAACCTGCAGCCAGAACCGTTTGCCTCTTCAGTTGAGAGAGAGGTTAGGAGGGAAGGAGGGAATGTGGAAAGGGATGGGGAGAAAGTTTCTTGATGATTGTCTTCGTTTCTCAACATCTAACTCGCAGTAGTGCCAGATCTAATGGGTGAATGTCTCGTTTAATGGAAATAAAATGTCATCGCCTGAACACTTACCTGGGTTTGGACTTATTGCACTTGTGTTTGCCCTTCTTTTCATACAATTTTCTTTCTGCTGAGAGTATTCTACCCTCATTCTCAAATCCTTCTGGATTAACATACAGAATAATTCTTCTTTTAAAACAAAAAGCTTTACATTTGATTGTTGATTCTTTGTTTTGCTGTGTGTGGTATCCATACCCAGATGTTGACTGTGGGGACTGCAGGGGTGGCTCTGTGGAAAGATGCCTGGAGCAGCCCCATGCCAAACACATATAGATATTAGTGATAGTACAATATAAACTGATAATGATTCTGGCAAGGAAAGGTCCCCTGAGACCAAGGAACATGGGTTTTTTTTTCAGCTTTATCAAATGTTTATTAGAAAAAGTAATCCTAGTATCCACGTCGTTAAAATCTGCGCTTGCCTTGGAAAAAATGTAAATAAGCAGCGTGAGGTTTGAGTAAATATGTACATGAAAGTTCAAAATAGGGGAAAAACAATCTTGTAATGTGTTTTTTATATAAACTCTCCCTGTGGTATTTTCCACCTGGGGATTTAAAAGTCCTTTAGCAAATGTTAATGAAATACAGCTAAGTTATCATCAGTTGTGATTTGTTATTTATAAGAAATTAATTATTTCAGGTTAAAATTGCATTGCTGTTAAGCTGTTGAAATAGTTAGAAACATCTACTAAAAGCCATAGCAGCCTTTACAGAATTATTTGCATATTTTTGTTTAAACTGAGAGCTACCGGTACAGTGAATTAAACGAGAGGACTTATGTTTGCTAAGTTTGCTTCTTTAACACCATTTATACAATGAGTAAAAAAAAAAAAAAAACAAAACAAAACAAAACAAAACAAAAAAAAAACCAGAAGAATTGGTTCTTTGTTTACATTTCCCAGGCTATTTTTTATGCTCCCTGGAGTCCTCTTCCCCATACAATATGGAAACAGTTATGTTGTTTTATACTATACTTTTGCCTGCTTCCCTGTCTCAATTTCCTCATCCTCCCTGTCCAAGCCTCCCTTTGATTATGGGCTGATTTTAATTTCCTATACCTTTAACCATCTAAAATATTCAAATCTGGAGTATGGATCCTCAGTGCAAAACTGACTAACCCTCTTTGTGTCCCACTCTGCAGATTTAAGAAGATAATGGTGGTGGGTTATGTGATAAAAGCCCACATTTACACCCAGAAAGGAGCACAAAGAATCAACAGCAGGAAGGGCAACTCCAATAATACCTTACCCTGACTACTCCCAGGACCAGCCCAGGAGCCATCAGCCCATCAAAAACACAAGTCCAAAGGAACACAGGGGCACAAAGACGGGTGGGAACACAATTTAAGGACTCAAAAGAAGGGACACCCCTGTCTGGACCCTTCCCAGGGTTGTCCCAGGAGAGCCTCAGTCCCATTATCCAGGAGGAACACCCATCATGATGAGACAATGCTGGAGCACCTTTGCAACAGAGGCAGTTGCTGCCTGGGAATGTAGGACATGCTATGGGATGTAGCAGAAAAGCATTTTCAGATTGAACAGGATTTATCATGGCCAAAAGTGAGGAAAGGGAGAGATGTATGCAGTTTGGGGAGGAACAATTGTGTGAAAAGGAGGAGAAGGGGATAAAAAGGATTGGTTATGTCTAAATAGCTGCTTCTTAGTAATCATTTTCAATTTCTTCCTTTCTCTTGGGTGAGGGGTTCTCTATTCTCTCCTTCCTCTTTCCCTTCCCTTCCCTTCCCTTCCCTTCCCTTCCCTTCCCTTCCCTTCCCTTCCCTTCCCTTCCCTTCCCTGCCCTTCCTTTTCACTTTTTGTTTTCTTTAACGATTTTTGTTTTCTTTTTCTTTTCCTCCCTGGCACAACAGGTTTACTTCATTCTGATGTGGTTACTAAGGGAATGACAGTTGCTACAGTACCAATATTATGGTTTTGAGAAACTTGTTCATTACTTACAGCTGGTTCAATTGCTATCTTAAGAAACTTCTTATGAGTGCATTTAACATTCAGACTTTCAATATTTTTTTTTTCCAGTTCATTAATTTGAACTGTAATTTAATCCATTTCAACACTGAACTGCAATCATACACTGTCTGGGTAAAATAGTCTACTGATAAATCCAATAAAGTAATTTTCCTAAAACTAGCTATTGCACTTACATTATATGTATTACTATAACCTAAGATGCACCTGCTGAGCTAAAAGCTAGAAATTGATATAAATATTGAGTTTTATTTTAAATTTTTTTCAAACAAACTATTTTTTTGACACTGAAGCCATTATCCCAGAGAGATAGATTTCATTACCTGGGATTTAGGAACTTTTAAAATGTTTACTTAATTCTTTTACCTGTAACTTATATTGATCAAACTTTAGGACTTTGAATCTTCTCACTCTTGTTTTATGTCCTATCAGATTGGTAGGAATATTTATGTTGGTATTATCTATTACTGTGGTTTATGTGGACTGCATATCATAAACAAAAATAATACAGAAAAATAAAAATTGCTATTTCATTTACAGTGGCCAAATGACAGGTCAGGAATGAGGGATTTTTTCTTAGCTCTCCAACAAAACAGTGTTGGTAAGTCCCTTTAACAGTCTAGACTGAGATATATTGATATCAGAGCCAAAGCTCTTCTGGACCACTGCATTGCCAGACTGCCCCTGTGATCTCAGTGGGCAACCTGTTCCCCCATTTGTGAAACATGACCAGAAATATTAATACTCCATGGCTTTATTGGGAGAACAACTTTATGCATGATTATTACACATTTAGAGACATTTAGAGACATTTTGGGCCCAGAAATATGACAGACTAATATTTGGTGCTTTGAGGAGATGGTAAATATATTTTTAGCAGTTTGACACCAGTGGTATTGCTAGATTCCAATGTAACATCAAACTGTACTGGATTAGACCCCACTGGTACTATTCTCTGACAGTATCAAAGATTTTGGGAAAAGCTGTAAGATACCAGCTTCCATTCACCCTCAAATGCTTTCTCATCATCCAGCCATCTACAGCTTAGGGGCTTTCTGTGTTAGAAATTATAGTTGCACTCAGGGAGGTGGTTGAGGCCCCTATCCTGGAGATATTCAAGGTGAGGCTCAATGAGGCCCTGGGCAACCTGGTCTAGTTGGGGGTGTCCCTGCTACTGTGGGGAGCTTAGAATAGATGACCTCTAGAGATCCCTTCTGGCCTGGATGATTCTATGATTCTATGATCTTTATTCTTACTACTTCCAATGATCACAACTCATTACAGTTGTATTGGGTTGACCGTGGCTGGCTACCAGATGCCCACCCAGTCAAACTCTCCTTCTCCCTCTTCCACAGGACAGGGAAGAAAACAGGATGGAAAAACTTAAGGGTGAAGATAAGGACAGGGAGATCACTTACCAATTACCATCATGGGCAAAACAGACTCAACCTGGGGAAATTAATGTAACTTTTTCCCCATTAAACACAGTAGGAAAGTGAGAAATAAAAGCAAATGTTTCTCTCACATTTTCTCAGTTCTCTCTCAAGCTGCTGTGCAGCATTTTTCACTCTTTCTTAAATATGCTACACCAATGGTGCTGTTGATGTTAGTCACTGGCTCAGCTTTCTCCATCAGTGGGTCCATTCTAGAGCCACCTGGAACCGGCTCTGTCTGACATGGGGGCAGCTTCTGGTGTCTTCTAACGGAAGCCACCCTTACAGTGCCTCTTCTACCAAAATCTTGACACATAAACCAAACACAGCTGTTAAGAAGCTTATGTTTTATTTTCCATACTATTAAGCAAGGACAAAGCTTTTCTGTTTTGTTTCTCAATATTTCCATTATTTGATGAGCCAGGCTTGGCAAAATGCAAGATAATCCTAATTACTGATTATCAAATAATCCTTGGTATTTGTGGAGTCTATTTCATGTTGGAAACCTGAGGTTTTCAGGGCATCTTTGTGAAAGAGAAATATAAGAACTGCACCTTAGAGAAGCTATTTGAACTTCAGAGGGGTTGGCTCATAGGGTTTGAAAGAAGTTTGGTTTGTAGAGATTGGAACAGAATCAGTTTATATCAGAGCGCAGGGAATGAATCTTCAGAGGGATTCCTTACATCAAGGCTCTCCTTATCTCCATAGTCAGGAGGTTTTATCTGTGCCCAGCAAAGCACTGAAACCCAAGAAGCTAAGGAGTTCAAGCTACCTGTCACACAGAAATCACTTCTCTCTCCATTTGTCATTTAAACACAGGCATCGTCTGGTCTGTGCTTGTTTTGAAAGAGTCATCGTTATTTCTCTGGGTCGCTGAGCTGTTGCAGCTCTGGGATGGTCTAGAGACTGATCAGCTCTTTTTCTTTTCTTTTTTTTTTTTTTTTCTTTCCCTTTTCTGAGCCATCCCAAGTACTTTAGAGATAGCATTAGAGATTGGAGTCATTATCTGAAGCGGAGAAGAGAGCAGGAGATTTCTCATCGTAAAATGAAAAAGTGGGAAGGCCCCTTCTGGCCAGAAGCAGTCTTCGCTTTTGAGAGAGAAAGAGGTTTGATGGGAAAAAAAAAATAATAATGATTCAGCAAAGATGCTTCGGTTTCAGACACTGTCCTATAGAAAGGACATTTTTTCTCAGTATGTTTGCTTGTAATGCTTGGAACCCCCCTAGGGAACAACAGGATCTCTGTTAGTGTCTGGTTATTGTCAGAGCTGTTATTTCTGCAGTTGTTATTTACTACTGTTTGTTATAACTTTCTCACACCTTCCCACATTGCTTTTGAATAAAGGACACCTTCTTTTCTTGGGATCCCTAAACTTCAGGTTTTCCACTGAAAGTGAGAATTTTGAGTTGCTAACAAGTTTTTGAGAGATAAAAACTCTGCATCAAAATGGAATTAGAGCAGATGGAGTAAGAATAGCTAACAGTTTGAGATAATTGAAAAGGAGAATTAACTTATTTTTCCTTCTCATCTTGTTTCATCCATCCCATTTTCCCAGCCTGTGCTCTCTCGTGTTGGCTCTGGTGCCTGTCTGGCTCCCTGATACGAGAGATAGGATAGAACACTAATTTATCAGAAAAAGGGAATGGTATTTCAGTAGGTTATCAAGCTGTATCAGCCGCCTGAGGGATCCAGCTCTCAATCTCTGCAACCACTCCTGGAGGAGTGACATCAAGTGTCTGGGTTGGAAGGGACCTTCACAGGTCATCTAGTCCAACCCCCCTGCAATCAGCAGGGCCATCTTCAAGTAGATCAGGCTGCTCAGAGCCCTGTCCAACCTGACCCTGAATGTTTCCAGGGTTGGGACACCTACCACCTCTCTGGACAACCTGGGCCAGCGTTCGGCCACCATTACTGTAAAAATTTCCCCCTAATGTCTAGCCTCTTTTAGCTTAAAGCCATTGCCCCTTCTCCTGTTGCAACAGGCCTTGATAAAAAGGCTGTCTCCACCTTTCCTTTAGGCCCCTTTTAGGTACTGAAAGGCCACAATAAGATCTCCCAGGAGCTTGCTCTTCTCCAGGATGAACAGCCCCAACTCTCTCAGCCTGTCCTCACAGCAGAGGTGCTCCAGCCCTCTGATCTTCTTCATGGCTGTCCTCCGGACTCAATTCAATGGGTCCATGTCTTTCCTGTGCTGAGGGCCCCAGAGCTGGATGCAGTGCTCCAGGTGTGGTCTCACCAGAACTCAACAGAGGGGCAGAATCACCTCCCTCAACCTGTTGGTCATGCTTCTTTGGATGCAGCCCAGGATACAGTTGGCCTTTGGGCTGCGAGAGCACACATCCAGCTTTTCATCCAGCAGTACCCCCAAGTCCTTCTCATCAGGGCTGCACTCAGTCCCTTACTCCCCCAGGCTGTGTTGATATTGGGTGCATCAGAACTCTGCACTTGGCCTTGTTCAAGTGCAAGGAAAGTTCAGCAAAGGTTTTGAAACTGTCTTGGATGCATAGTTGCATTTAGCTAATTGCAGTGTAAACCACTGTTTTCTTTTAATTATTTGTTTCTGGTTTGTTTATTTGTTTATTTGTTTGTTTGTTTCTTTTTTATTTTTGTCTTTTTTTTTTTATAAAGAAACACTTGCTATAAGCAATAGGTTTTATTATTATTATTATTAATTTTTTTTTTTTCTTTTATCTTCTCCACAACTGGAAACTGGGAAAACAGAAATCTAGTCCAGAAAATCCACTCCTTTTCTAAAAAAATAAAAAAATATCAAGCATTCCTTTTGTTCAGTTTAACACAATCGTAATACTCTAATTCAACTACTTGGCCTTCCTTTTTTTTTTTTAATAAAGAAAACCAACAAACCCAAACCCAAGCAAACAACCCAAAATGAATCAAAACCCAAACACCTTGCTTTTTAGGCAGATCTTCTCGTTTCCCAAATGACGCTGGCTTTCTTAGGTTTTTCTCTCAGGTTTGTAAGCAACTGGTTTTTTCCATTGCAGATATTTGGTCATAACGATGCTGTCTAGCATTGGCATTGCGTAGTTGTGCAGGGTGGGAAAGGAGAGCTGCTGCATAATCGTTGGTGTACAGCTATCTTAACAGACTCTCTGCTATGTCTTTGGAAGGAAACTGTGCAGAGACTGCCTGTTTTTAGGCTACGCATTTCTCAATTCAGAAGATCGCTTAATGACTCTAAAAGACAATTTTCTCACTATACGGCAAATACGAAATACATTCTAAAAACGCAGGACAATTATAAAACCAGCCAAACGTCTAGCTTATCCAATTTAAGTATCTTTTATTGAACTGCTTGACTAGTTCCTATGAATGGTGAAATAGTGTGCAGCATTGTATTTCTCATGCAGAAAATTGATTAAATGGGTCCGGTAAAAGCTTTTATGACTAGGGAAATATGGGTGGGTTTGATTTCATCATCTCCAAACATATATTATGCTTCAATGAATTATAACAAAAGAGAGGAAACAGAGGGGTAAGTTGCTTGTAGAAATTAGGTTTCACACTAAGAAATAGTATTTGCAGGTGCTCAGGATAGTTTTTTTCATAAAGAATCGATGAAACCAAAATGAGAGTGCTGGGCAGGCATTTCAGAGGCAGTTTATTAAGAAAAAAAGGAGAATTAAAGGAGGTAAGGAATCTTTTATTGTGGCCTTGACTTATCATATATTCAAAGGTCAGATGAAAGTTATAAAGAAAATCAATGTGTCACGTGCTGCTCTGCATGAGAGTTTTTGTTGTCAATGACCTGGAGTGAAAATAGACAGTGACTGACATCCTCACAATAACAAACACACAGCTTTGACTTTTCTACCCTGCTTTTCTACACCACCTTTCCCCCTGCCTCAGCCTCCCTGTGTCTATCTCAATCTGGCAGGCCCTCTCATTCTGGTATCTTGTGGCTATGAAAAACAAAATCTGCCCTCTGGGTCTGAAAGAAAAGCAGAAAGTGGATGATAAAACCTAATCCATACTGCCTACACCTTCAGACAAAGTTGATGATGTGAATCCAGATTACTGCTCACCTGTCACTAAAATAACTTTTACAGGTGAGAGTCAAAAAGATTACCAAAGATGGGTGAGTATTAGACAACATTATGAAGCACAGATTTGTTGAGAAGATGATGCTTGGGGTGACTAATGATGCTTTAATGCCGTCATTAATAAGTCTCTGAGAGTCCTCCCTGGGATTCCTTAACTCCCATGATGTTTATTGAAATTCTTAGTCCCCTTGTTCATCCCTAACTCTGATGTACAAACCTCAAACACACAAGCACCTCAGCTTAGCCACAAGCACCATCAGGAAGCTGAAACTGCACATTGTGAACCCAGCAAAGGTCTTGCAACAGTGGCATGGGGGAGAGCACCCTGCAATGCACAGGGTGATACAAGAAACAGCAGGACATGAGCTTCCCTTGATGCAATGGCACATTGAGAGGTAGGTTCCCATTCTGTTGATATCAGGGATCTGTCCGAGCAAAAGATTTTTCACATGTCTCTGAATTTAAGAATGAAGTTTTTTAACTGACAGCAGGTTGCTGGCTTTGTGCTTTTTTTTTTTTTTTTTCACATCTCAATAAATTTTTTAATGAAAAATGATTTTTAAAAGCGACCAGTGTGTCACAGTAAACCTGCTAGTGTGAGTGTCCCCACCTGTTCCAAGAAGAATACAGAGCACTTGAAAGTGCTTTAGAAGGTTTCTCCTTCTACAAATAGAAAGAAATACATCTTTTTTGCAATAGTAAAAATCCAAGTCCTGTCTAGCCTGGGCAAATATGATTCCTGAAGAAGAAGAGTCATGGTGAGCTCATATGAACTGAACAGGAATAAAATATGAGGTAATAAAGTGATTGTTCAGTCAGGGGTGGAATTAATGAAGCTTGATTACTGATGCTCCCTACCCACTCTGTGTGGATTCTCTGAAGTCTAGTAATGATGTTCTTAACCTTTTCATCAGTGGGAAGTTCTCTTCTCTCCTCAGTCACCTGCTTTCATGGATATTGTAGGAGTGAGGACCTCCACCCATGAGTCTGTAAATTTTCACTGAAGTTGGATAACGGATTCAAAAGTTCAAAGGAAGAAGAAAATGGAAATACTGATCGATGTGAACACACACGAATATTTATACACCCTTCGTGATCAACCACCAGTTGTTTTCATACGGAACTGATCAAAAAGAAATGTATTTTCAGTAAGACCTCTTAATACATATAGTTTTTACAACAATTATTTCCATTAAATTTTACCATCTTGAATAAAGGAAGTCCAGGATGGCTCCGATATAGCCTGCACCAGAGGCAGAAGGGGAATTTAGATCAATTGCATTGATATCAAATACAAGACCAAAGGACATGTTTGATTTTAGAGCACTTCTGAATTATTTCAATGAGGTCAGAGAAATAAATTATTTTCTAATCAGAAATGCTTGTTTCCTGGTTCTTCGTTTTCCCTAGAAGCCCACAAACACCCTACCTCCATAAGCAACAGGGATTTAGGGTATGGGAGACGATGAAGAGGTGAAACTTCCTGGGAGCAATCACTAGGGATTGATTTGAATTACGAGAAACTGTTACCTAGATTAAGCTACATATCTCACATTTGCAGAGGTCTAGGAAATCATTGTGATTTTCCGCTATCAAATGTCAACAGCTAAATCTATGTCTTCCCTAAGAGAAAGATGTGTGTTTGTTCTCATCGAGATTACAGGCCAGAAATAAAGGGAGTGTGATAGTCTGTCTTTTGTGGCTTGTGGTTTCCAGGAGTGAGTATATGTGAAGAAATATTTAAATTTCAGGTTTGAAGGTCTGTGCAGATTAGATGTTTAATCTCTCCATTTATTTTTCATTCACTATTGTTTCCAGCCTTTGTTTCTTTTAACACAAATCGGTTAGGATTTGTACAGCTACATGAAAGTTATAAGGAGTACCTTAGCTTTCAGATATTTTTATTTCAAGAAAAAAGTTATTGGGCTAAAGTTTATAAAAACTTGGAAGCTTTTTGCATTTTTTTTTGACGGTTGATTTCTTTTGAAAAGAGAGGTCAAACTGAAATTTACAATGTCCCTTGATAAAGAATATTAATTATAGATGTACCTAGAGAATATTGTTAGTCAAAGTAGTTAAATAAATAACATGCAAACCATTAATAAATAATAGCATGATTAAAAATCTCTCTTAAACTCTCCAGTGCCACAGATAACTTCAATATAGAAACAAATGTTGAATTTCAAACCCATAATTAAGCTTCACTTTTCACTAAGTAACAGTCATAATATTTAGTAATGGAATAGTTTGTAATATATTTGTTGAGAAAACTATTTTTCTTTCAAAAAAGTATGTTCTGCTTTCTTGTTTTACATGACAGATTTCCTCTGGCACTTGGGAGGGTTTAATATTTTTTCCCCGGTTCATTGTATATTTTCTATAGTAAACCTTTAATTGGATCTATTTGAGGGCAGAAAGGCTCTTTAGAGGGATCTGGACAGGCTGGATGAACTGACTGAGGTCAATGGTTTGAGGTTCAACAAGGCCAAGTGCTGGGTCCCACACTTGGGTCCCCATGCAGCGCTACAGACTCAGGGAAGAGTGGGTAGAGCTGCCCAGTGAAAAAGGACCTGGGAGTGTTGGTTGACAGTTGAATATGGGCCAGTACTGTGCTCAAGTGGCCAAGAAGGCCAACAGCATCCTGGCCTGTAGCAGCAATGTGGCCAGCAGGGCTAGAAAAGCAATCATCCCCATGTACTCATCCCTAGTAAGGCCCCACCTGGAGTACTGTGTCCAGTTTGGGCCACTCACCAGAGGAAGTTAAGATTAGATAATAAGAAAAAATCCTTCACCAAAAGGGTTATTAAGCATTGGAACAGGCTGTCCGGGGAAGTGGTGGAGTCACCATCCCTGGAGGTTTTTAAAAGGCATGTAGTTGTGGTGCTGAGGGACATGGTTTGTTGGTGGGCTTTGCAGTGCTAGGTTTACTGTTGGACTCTGTGATCTTAAAAGATCTTTTCCAACCTAAACAATTCTGTTCTACGCAGGAATAAGAAATTTTAGGAAACTTCCAGTCGTGACATAATTGTAGGCAATTACTGATCGCAAACTGACTACCAAACTGAAACTTGAACTTTGTTAGGAGACGTCATATAGCTGTAAGAACAGAGGTGTGATAAAAAGAAGAACTTGCTCTCAGGTTCAGTAAATGTGCAAAACTAGAGAGAAACTTATTATACTTGCTGTTTTCTCTCTAGAGTGAAGGCTTTCTTGATTACATCAAGGTAGTATAGACTCATCCCATTAATAACCAAAAAAAAAAAAAGTATAATTTCATGGCAATTTAGGTTCTTGTTTGGTCACTCCCTCCTGGAAACACTTGACTTTCTGTGAAGACCTGCTTCATGGCTGTAGGAGTGGCCAGAGATGCAGCATAGAAATAATCCACCAGATTTTTCCAGGGGTGACCCTCAGCAGCAACACCTACAGAAATTCTCCCAACCTTGACTCACCTGCAATCTTTATTTACCATGCAAACAGAATGCAAGTCTCAGGCTGTCCTATCTATTCTTATGGAGAAGGAATCAAGCTGAAATTCTGACTCCTTGAGGGACAGCAGGGTTCTCCCAGAAAAAAAAAAAACTTCTAACGCAGCCTTCTCCCCAAACTCAGTGGGATTTTTCCATCATTTTGTACTGTGACTCAATGCAGTCTTTGTGTACTGATTATAAGGACACACCTGATTTCAACAATCAACACCTGATTTCAACCACTAACACCACCTGATTTCAGAGCACTCTTCGAGCTGCTCCTTCAGAGAGTTATAGCTACCTAGGATTTTATTTTATTAATACATTTTTCAAATTGAAGATTTTGATCCTTTGCATGGATGTGTTTCTTAGGGCACCAGAATGATTGCCAGTCTTTCAGTGAAAAGACGTTTTTTCTCTCTGTGTGCTGCCTTGTGCTAAAATCAGGGTTAATCCACAATCCACGCAATCTGTAGGATCTTTCTTGGTCTCCAAGTGCCCAACTGAGTTTGCTTGTATTTGTTCAATACTGTTTTTCTTCCTCTCCTTTACCCTGTGTGGATGGGAAAGAGTATGTGACTTGTTGTTCCTCGTAATTAAACAGGAATTAATTTTGTTACTAAAATGTACTCTATGAACAGTAATAATAAAATATCCTAAAAAAAAGTCTTCTTAAAAATAGGTTTGTTTATACAATTTGGCAAACTCATTTTTATTTTTTTCACAGAAAACCTTTTGCCTCTGATATTATTTATCTCTGACTGCATGTCAAAGACAAGTCTACATATTTTTAGAGAGTGGGGTGTCAGTAATCAGGACCTGTCATGCAGATCTGCCTTTATTGTATTTTCCTTAACAAGCTGGTACCTAGCTCATGTCAGTGGGACTCATTTGATGTGATATAATGAGAGATGCAGTTGTGCCAGTCTTGTGCAAAGTAAAAAATGGGTCAGAAGAGTTTACCAAAGATCATGCTAATGAGTTCAGAGCCCAAGATGTACCAAAAAAAAAAAAAA